>JAYRBW010065664.1:0-28754 GCA_036023295.1 Invenusta paracnida | reverse complement strand
TAGAAAATACATTATTTCTTGTATTTAAATATACAATTCTCCACTCGATTAGTCTAATGAGTAATTGAAATTGTTAACATGATTATCTATATATATTTTATTACCGAGAAATAGTTATAGAGGAAGGAACAGATAGTCTAAATTTGGTTAGAAAAGAGTAAATAGGTGAAACATACATTTTATATTAAAAAGCATCGTAAATAAATAGTATACCTAAAGGCATTTATATTTAACTTAATATTCAGTTATAAAAATATAATCAATCATTGTTTGCTAATCATTTCATTTACAAATAAAATAGGACGACATATATTAAAGATAAAATAATTAATAATCTTATTTTATCCAATTTAATAATTATTCTCTTTTATCTCTGTCTATAATTAATTTAATTTTATGTAGTTCAACAACTACATTGTTCAAACTAGATTGTTAAAACTACATGTTTAAAACTACATTGTTATAACTACATAGTTAAAATAGTTTCAGGTGCCTCGAAATATAAATGTAGATTATAGATGTATTTTTTTATTGGCAAAATACTTCTTTTGCGGTACAATGATTTAACTAGAAAAAGTATATATTCGTTAAAATGTTATCAATTTCATTTAAACTGTACAGTAACTATGATTCCAAGTAAATACAATATCATGAACAATTTTTTGTAAACATTTTTTCAGATTATATTTTAAATTAATATATTTCATGAAAAACGAATTTATACTATTTAATTAATTTATCAAATTGAACTTATATAATAGTGAGTTTTTAGTAAACTTGATAGATAACTATTAAGTTCAATTTGATAAATTAATTAAATAGTATGAATTCGTTTTTCATGAAATATATTAATCTAAAATTAACCTGAAAAAATGTTTTTAAAAAATTGGTTCATGATATTGTATTTACTTGGAAGCATAGTTACTGACTCTATATCTAGTTTAAATGAAATTGATAACATTATCAACGAATTTATACTATTTAATTGATTTATCAATTTGAACTTATACAATAGTGAGTTTTTATTAAAATAATGGTAGACAAATATTAAGGGAAATAAAGGTCAAAGTATATTTATAGGAAGTCAATAATTTTAAGAAATCGTTCTAATTAAAAAAGATTATGTTGGAAAAATTACCTTCGGGAAATATTTTCCAAAATATTTATGTTCTAAAAATTGAACAAAGTAATTTTTCTCTCATCTAATTTTCTGTTTAATACAAAAACATTATTTAATTATTATTGATAATTATTATTATTATGTATACGTACATACACATTTAAAAAATACCCATAAAATAACATTACTAAACATGAACACTATGCCAGTATTGTTACGATTAGACATACAGCTAGGGGGTGCCCATAAGTTTATTTACCCTGTACAGACGGCATATATCGACTATTACTAATATTCATAGAAGAAATTCTGGTTGCTTATATGTATGTTTACCCCTAATAATACCAAACAATCAGATTGTATATTTCCATATTTGTATATTGTTTATTTACAAACAGATACGTATAGTTTTAAAGTGAACAAAATATTGTAACAATTATATAAAAAAATTTCAATATGTTTGCCTTCATTCTCAATACATAATTGGTATCTCTTAGGTACTTACTGAATGAGCAATTGTATGATAGAGATCTTGGTTATTATTGAGTTGTTAGAACACGTAGACTATAATCAGTTGCCTGAGGTCCATGAGTGTCCTCACATCATGTGAGTAAACTCGTTCCTTGATGATTCCCCACATTGAATAGTCACATGGGGTTAAGTCCAGCGATCTTGGAGCCCATTCTATGGTTCCTCTCCTGCCTATCCATGTGTCGAAGGTCTGGTTCAGGAAATCATGAAAAATAGTAGAACAGTGAGGCACAATCTTGCATCCAGACAACATTTGAAGTGTCAATTTGTGGGATGACGAATTTTTGTAGAATTTCAAGGTATTTGTCAGCAGTAACAGTAAAATAAAAAAATAAGGCCTCAAGACACCAGTTGACCGAATAGGCTCTCCACACAGAGATACCTGGAGATAAGTTGTTAGATTCAGTTACCAGATGAGGATTTGTATCAGAATAGTAAACAGCATTGTATAGGTTGACGTGGCCATTCAATTTGAAAATAGCTTCATCTGTCTAGATGATTTTATCTTGAAAAGTGTCATCATTGTTGATTTTATCTAACATCCGCTTGCAAGACTCAATTCATCGGTTAAAATCGTCGTCATTGAGAGCATGGAGAATTGTTTACGCGAGATTTTTAATTTGAGATCTTTCATAATTCTCTGCAGGCTACTTCTTGAAATTCTCAATTGAAGACTTGCACGCACCTGAGACATCCTAGGGTTATCTGCAAAGAGCTCGCGTACATTTCCCTTGTTTTCGATCATACACACACGCAATGGAGGACCACTTCACTTTCTGTCGTCAACAGTTTCTGTTTCGTGAAATTTCTTGGCTATTGCACTCATAGTCTGTCTAGAAGGATGCCTTCCACTACTACTCTACCACAAAAATGCGCTTATTTTGAGTCAACTGCAATGCCATGATCAGACAAAATAATGAGACAGAATTAAGCATATATACAGTTTTTCACTAAAGTAAATTTGATTTTCTATTCTGTGCAATCAAACTTTATAACTTTTAATTTCTTTGCAGTCCAATTATACTTTTTAAATCAAACTACAATACCCATAAATATATACATATTATGTATAATTTTTAGTTGTATACCTACATCTGTTTTAACAGTACGTTGAGATTTCATAGTGAGTTGCGATAAAGCCCGTTGTTGTGGTCAACCGATATTTCATAATCTTCCAACATACTATTCGTACTTTTTTCAAATCAGCAGGAAGGCAATTTTGTGATGTACATATGTATATATACAGTAATATTGATATATGTATCAAATTATGAATATTACAAATTTATATATATTATATATTTCGCTTTTATTTATATTTAAACTAAATACTTATATATTATTAATTTTAGAATCATTATGCATTCCTTTATTTTATTGCTACTGATAGTTACATTATTAACATAAGTCCATATATATATATATGGAATTATATATTTTAATTTTAAACGAACTATTCCAAATGCAATTATTTTAAAATAGTAAATTACATATAAATATATTTATACCAAAATATGCGATCCATTGTTCATTTTATATTATTTGTAGAATATATCCATCTCATTTGAAATTATTAACTATATAAAATAATGTATGCATTTTTTTATGCATTATATAAAGGATTCCTCTAAATACAGGGATACTTATAACGTCAATAAGAAACAATTTCTTACAATAAATGTGTATTATTTCTAACACAGTTTTGGAAATTTATTTATATTAATACGAGTATGGTCAAAATAACTGTATACTATTAAGTGTGCTTGGATCATATAAATGAGGTAAAGCAAATATTGGATAAATAAACGTATTTTATTCATCATCAAAATGTTGTGTAGGTACTATACTCAATATTACTTTAATCATTTTATTTAAATACATTGCATGAGATATTAACCCCCTATGAAATGAAAATCATATAGTATCGTGTTTTTTTTGTTAAAAAGTATTGTTATGTTTTAAGAGTTATTTGAAAATCAATTGTTAAATGATTATCTTTGCATGATAGAATATAAAAATTGAAATATGTTATTTATTTTTAAAACATTGATCAAAGTTATTGTCTACAAATATGAACATAAAGTTTTTTCTGATATTCACTTCCTGTACAAATGTAATTTTCTTATATAAAACAGGTAAATAACATTATAAAATTAATTTAACTATGCTAATGACAAGCTGAAACGTTAAATTATTATTTTACGTTATATAAAAAATAGATAAACTATCTAGAGTGTAATAAAGTTTAAAAAATTATTTAACATTACTTTGAATGATCTACTTTAAATTTACTCTTCTGATAGTAACTTGATATTTTAGTTTTTTTACTACACGTTAGTACCTATAACTATAAATAAAACTTAAAAGTTATTTTATCTTATTATGTAAAATATTGTGTTTGAAAAATGCTAAAATAGTAAGTTATTATCAGAAGCATATAACTGTCATTTGAAATGCTATGTAATTTATTTTTATAAAATAGAATTTTTAATTTGACGCTCTCTAGGTCGTTCAAGAAGTTATATAAATTTGTATTTATTGTAAAGATATTAATTTTTTGTCTGAATTTGTAATAAACCAATTGATTTTAATTACGATTATAACTTATAATAGTTAATTTTAAAAAGTTTAGTGAATATATTGTAAAGATAAGATCATAATATCTAATAATCTTATTTAAAGACAATAATTTTAAGAACATTTTTTAAAGAACATTATCACTATTTTATTTTAATGTAATTCTATCTTGCAAAGATAATTTAAAAATATATATTTTACTAACAACTATTAACTGGATTTCATCAATATCGTTTCAATTTTTCAATTTTATTTGATTCGTAAAAAATATTACTCATTTATATTATTCATTACGTTTACATCTTAGTAGAAAGTTTTTGTCACTAGTATAATTACGGGTGTATATTTTGTATAAATAATTTCTATATAGTTACTTATTTTTCAGTTGTATTCTTTCAATACAGTAAATGTGTTTAAATTTAAGTTTAAATATTGTCATAATTTTGTAACTGCTGTCATTTTGACCTCAATGCTCAAAATTATATATTACATCGATGTTTGTTTTATGATATTTATAATTTTTCCTTCTGCTTTTGTATCTGTGAATAAATATATAAATTCATTTGGAAAAGTTCTATATGACGAAATGGCATCATAAAAATATATAATAACTCTAGCATTAAACCTGATCTTGTGATATGAACCTGATCGCTCTTTAATATATATACACATGCAGCTACATAATATTTGCCAATAAAGTATAACAATTAAACAGATTTCACTCGAAGTACATATGCTCTAAATTACGCGGAGAATATAGTAAAAATGGAGATAATTTATAGTTTTATTTAGGGGGAGCTATTGAACTTTACTTCAAAGATAATGAATAATTAATTTAATTACATCGTTTAATTTGAATATACAAAAAGATACATTGTCAAAGTAGTATATTTTGTAAAAAACTTTTCAAAAATCTTTTGTTTTATGTATGTATACATTTATACATCAAATTGTTCATATTATACTAAACTGAAGATATATTTGTTTCAGTTTAAATTATTTTCTGTTTTTCACTTTTTTTAATCAATTTATCATTACATTATACTCATGGTAGTATCAATTTGAGAAATAGTTTATAAATGAACACAAATAAACAAGACGCCTTACGTAGAAACGTTCAGCCTCGTCAATTGTTACAATAAATATTAGTCATGAATTGAAACGTTTAAGTATAAGATATTGTTGCATAAATAGGATATTGTTGCATAAATAGGATATTGTTGCATAAATATGATATTGTTGAATAAATAGGATATTTTTATATAAATAGGATATTGTTACATAAATAGTATACGTAATTATGTAATAATGTTTCTCTTTCTTGGTTGTAATTTATTGTATTTTCTGACGAGACAGAATGTACATATATATGCGAAACGTGTATTATTAATAAAATTATTACATATAGTATTTCCTATTAAAATGCTTAACAAATCATCTATAATTCTTTTAAATATTGATCTTAAGTGTAAGTGATATTAAAATATAAAAATGTACTATTCGATTCTTGATTTTAACGAAAATACTGACCACCTATATAATTTGTAAAATGATTAAATAAAGATTAACTGAAGCAAAATAAACAAAATTTGGAAAATATTACCTTTATATATTAATTGTTTTGAAATAGTAATTCCATTTCATTTGAAAAACATACTTATTGTAATAAGGATAATATTTTGTTGATAAAATTAGTAAGAATACAATTTATATTCTACATATTCAATAAAATGTTTATTAACATTTTCTATTCGTATGATTAGCCTGAAATAATTTTAAAATGTTAGTGGTAATTATCACACTTTATGAATTTGAGCCAAGTTTAAAATTCATTAATCCATAAAACGACTGGACAAGTATAGCGAAACTTTATATTATAGATTCTCTTGCAAATTTACAACTATTTCAAAGTTCACTGCAACCCGCAATTGATAAGAAGAATAGCTAAGATAGATGCTCTGCCTATATACAAAGATTAGCGGAAGTATCTCACATAAAATCTGAGTTATTTACTTCCTCTTTCCTCCCCTAAACTTTTGTTCCAATGATCCATTATCTCTTGGAACTTATCAAGAGTGAAGAACAGCTCTAATATCTGAGTATTGTAGACGATTTCCATTCATTAACTCGGATAATATCTGAAATATTTGAAAATTAGAAAGATACTAATAACAAAAATGCTCACTTAACTTCAAAATACACCCTCGACAAAAACACCCATCAGGGAGTGGTTTTATTGTGAATAATACAGTTCAGAGTTTAAAAAATATTAAATCTGTATATACTTAGAGAGGGAATGGTACATTTCAAATATATCTTGTGTAAAATCAATAATAACAATTTAAAAAAATATGAATATAAAACATAAACCACAGAAATAGATTTTGTTTTTATCGAATTAGAAAAGACAATAAAATGTAATTAATAGTTAAAGAAAATAATAGTTTCATGCCATTGTTTCTTTTACAATTTATCCTAAATTTATCTTAATTAAAATTCTTACAATTTTTACGTACAATCTGATGATTGCCTATTATAATTATTTTCATATTATTCGTATATTTATAATACTGAGAAATTTTGATTATGTTGTTATCAATCTAACGATTGCATTTTTTAAACTTGAATAAAATAACTTGTAATCATAAGGTTATTGACATATAAATAACAAATTATGCATAAAAACACTATAAGTATATTATATGTATATATAACAAAATTTCTAGTATCTTTAATAAGACGTGATAAACATATGATACTAATACAGGCATTACGATGTTAAGCGATGTTATTTATTATTTATTAAAAGTAAACAATGTTACATAACAAAATAAAATAAAATATATGAGTGGATTTGGATTAAATGTAGTCTTGCGAGTCAGTGCCGATACAACCTTTCTAAAATTAAGTTAGTCTACTTTCTTATAAAAAGTGCTTCACAAGCTAATCGACTTTTGTGTTCATGAAATTTTGAGTTAAAATTGTCACAAAAAATCGCCTGTACCTATTTATCGGCGCAGACTTGCTGAACTACATATTTCTAATTAAACTATACTCATGCATTACATCTTGTTATGCAACATCGATTTTTATATTCAATGCTTATACTAGTATTTTACTTTTATCACGTCTTGTTAAAGATAATACTCCAAGACATCGTTACCAATTGTTTACAGCTTTATAAATTTTATCTCGGTATACTGTAAACAATTCCCGTGCTTTACAGTTTATCGTGCATATCCTGTAATGATGTCTACATGGAACAAACCCGGAACAGCCTGACCACCAGACTTAAGCAGCACAAAGATTATATAAGCTTGGAAAACCCAAAAAATCAGCGCTTACTCAACAAAGCATAGAACGCGATAATTTTATTGATTTTTAGAGCGCTAAGATTATCAGAAAGGAACAACTCAACCCTACCAGATTACAACTCGAGAAATTGTTCATTGCAGATAATAGAAGGCGAATCATTAATCGACCACAAGAGTTTAATCTACCTTCTTTTTATAACAGCTTATTATCTTAAACTTGTGCAGTTTATTTATATCGCTACAACCTTGGTTGTTTATTCTTTCCGCATTAATACATGTTCACGTTGTTCAGTTATATTCAGTGTGCATCTATTACGCAATGTATATCTCTCTCTCCGCTTGTACTATTTTCAGTTCTTCTGTTTTCTTTAGAAAGGCAAACGCTTGGTATGTCGGAAAATATTTGAACTTTATTCTGTTCTAAACGTCGCAGAACTTTATTTTTTATTATTATTCATTTTACCAAAAATTTACTTTAGACAACATTGTTGTTTAAATGAAATTATTATAATCCCTGATAATATGAAAACGTATTTAACCGTAGAACATTTTATAAGAGCCCTTTTCACATATTTTATGGAGCCAATATTTCAAATAGTACATTAATTAAAAAGCTAATGTGTAATTATAACATAGAAATATTATGTAATAATTATTTGTTCAAATGAATTAATAAAAAATACATCAATATAGTGCTTTATAATAGAGGCAATTAAACTTACAAAGTTTATCTTGTATGACCACAAAATTCCTTCTTTATAATAATATACCATATTTTCAAATAATCTATCTATCTTTATAAAGTACACCACTACCTATGTACATATGTATATATGTACCTATGTATATATGTTCTCAGTTGGACTCGAAAGTGCCAACAATAATCTGTGTAAAGCGACAGAAGAAAACATTTATAACTGGTCACTGTCTGTGGCGTTTTATTGTAGGTGAAACAGCAGTTTGTTTATAGTTAAATCCCACTTCTGACACCATTATGTGACGTTTTATTGTAGGTGAAACAGCAGTTTGTTTATAGTTAAATCCCACTTCTGACACAATTATGTGACGTTTTATTGTAGGTGAAACAGCAGTTTGTTTATAGTTAAATACTATTTAATCAACGTCTTTCAAATTCTGTCCAAGTAACCGTTTTTATAGTTACCGTAAAAGTAGTACAGTAAAACAACTGATAATTATATAATAAATGTGTACACGCTAAACAGTACACTGTCCAATCTACAGGGTCTTTGCAATAAGTACCTACCCGTTCTTATTGAGATCTTCAACCTTTCTCAGATAAAGAAGACATCGTTGACATTCAGTTTTATTAAATTAAACTCATTGGCTCAGTGATTAGCGTGTCTATCTAAGTCGATGTGTCTAACTAAAATCCCGACTCCCCTCATAACTAATTTAAACAATAATGTAGTAATTTCGATAGTAAAAATAATTGAACTGTATGTATAAATACATTTAGATTTAGTTTTGACTTAACTTAATTTAAAAACTGTTATTAATTCATAATACTATTCATTCGAATTTTAAATAAATGTTATGTGTATAGTTTAAAGTTTACCTTTTAGCATTACTTAATTAGATATCTAGTGACAAAAGAACCCTTATACCTACATATATATATTAAATATCTGACAAAGAAATATTGTTTCATTTTTAAATAGTCCGTTAGATGTTGTCTGTTTATTAATTACTATAGTAAATTTATCATTGTTTCAGTTTTTGTTAAACTTAACAATTATCGATAATTACAAAAGTTAAACAAGGTAAGATACTTGTATTATTATTAAAGTAAAAATAGTATTCATGGGGAGTTATCCTTTGTTTATACAATTTAGGTCACGTTAACATTAATTTATATTTAGAAAAAATAACATTGACCTAAATAACATTTATTTTGGCAAGAAATCTGTAGATTTGTTTGACAAAATCATATATATTGTACTATTTAATGGTTTCACAAAAATTGTTTTTCTAGAAGTGCTGCTGAAAAAAAAATTATATTATTAATCGAAATGTTATTAGTCATAAACACAAAACTAAAAACAATAAAAAACGTATTACTCTTGTCACAAGTAGTATAATTGAACTGTCATCAATATCACAGTGAACACGTTTAATTGCATATTACTTGTGAGAAATAGCACTAATTTGTGAAAATGGTAGTGATAAATAAGTAGATTTTCTAAAATATTACTTTTTATGTCACTCTTTTTAATGCACGTTTTACGTGAATTCATTTAATGGGTCGATTTAAGTCGTGTCTTTCAATCATTCATTTCATTTCATTTATTTAGGCCGATTGATTTTATAAGGTCGTCGTTTATTTTAGTCAATTTTCTTGGTCTTATATTCTGCTATTTAAGTTAATTTTCTTCAATTATTCTGTAAAACTGAACATAATTACCAGAGGATATAAAGCGTATACATTCAGAGTGCTTTTTATATTATGACGTAGACGTTCAATATAACAATAGAATCCGCACTAAACATGCAAACTTTATTCGCAGACATCTGAAAAGGATGTCTATTGGCATTCTTTTATACTTTGTTATAGATAGCATTAGTATTAATAATTCATGCATTATGTTGATTAATCTGTTACCTCGTTCCATTGTTCCAACTTATGCATGTTATATGTATGTGTTCTCGTATTCTTGTGCGCAACGGTGCGATAGGGATATTTTATGAAATATGCGCTGCGCTGGCCAGAAGTAAAAATAAGATATAGATAAGGTGTGTTTCAATTTGAATGAAATATAAAAATGTAGTTTTCTAATGTTTTTGTGAAGAAATAGGATGCAAGTTGTGATAGGTGATATGTATAGTTGGTTATTATTAAGGAGTCCGTAGTGAATGGAATCAGAAGAATGCTTGATTATTCCGGTAAGTTTGAACAATGAGCTAGTAAAATTCCTAGTTAAATAATGTGCAGGGCATAAAATAATCTTAGAGTTAGCTAATGATTTCTTGTAATTGTATGTCCAAATATATTGTTTTGATATGTTCCTATTTTTTGTCTTTGTTGTGTGTTGATACTCGTGGGCATAATTACATCAATAATTATATTTATTGGGTAGGGCCAAAGAATAGAAATCGTATCCCTAGATTTCACTAATGTTATCCATACATATAATTATTATTTTCTGATTGTTGTATTTATTTCATAACTTGAAGGTTCTAGTAACACTTTATTTAATCACTTTACTTTTGAATAGCAAGCCCGTTTTCGTCTAAACTTGTATACTCAATGTATAACTTACTGCACAGTTAATTTATTTGTCTCTGTCATATTCATTTAAGTGAATAAATTTTGAAAATAATTTTGAATATTTATGTTTCAATAAACTAAAATTACTGATATTAACTGATATATGTAGAAATGTGTAACATAAAACAACAATATTTAACCATATTTAATTGACACATATTATCCACATTCGCTCGACGCATTTCTTGAAGCAGACTTTCGGTTTTCAGTTGAAATAGTCTGCAATCGTAGATAAAGAAATGAACAAATTTTGTTTATCTATGTATATCTACAACTTTCTAATGAATGAAATTAATTATTTTTCTTGCCATCACATTTTGAAAGAAAATTTTACAAATCTATATTTGAATCAAGTCATGACAACTTACGTCGATGTGTGTCTAGTTTAGGGAAAACAGTCGCTTAACATAATTGAATTCGTTTTTCATGTTTGTTATTTAATATTTTATTTTATTTGTTGTTTCCTTTTTACTTATAGTTTCCTTTTTACTATTAATAAATTAAGTTTTTATTTATTTTTATTTAAATATCATTTTATTTATTTAATAATTCCTATTAGTATTTTGTTAAATCATAGATAGAAATGCAACTACACTTTGATCCAATAATTAACTAAATATAAGAGCTCATTCAATGAGGAAGTGTTACAACCCAACATTTGTTACTTTACTACCCTCGTCCCCTGGGATAAATATATTTTTTATAGTTTAAATTAATCATTGGATTGTTATCTACTGTTCACATTTACTGAGAAAATTATGTTTCGGATAAAGCATTTGAGCAAGTACTTATTAGCCAGATTCAGGACCGTTACAAGCGGCTCACTTGATAATCCTCAAAGAATTATAAATATAAAATATTTAATTTAAGTAACTATTTAAGTAAAACACTGCAACATCATTCATTATCAGAATATGAAGGTCAAGAAATTGCTGAAATAACAGTGAAGACATGACAGTCTTTAAGTAGGAAGTAGGGAATTAAGTACAATTTATTCTGTTAAAAAATTAGAAATGATTCTGCAAAATTGAATATTGAGGAACAAATTACCAAAACGATATGAAAACGGATCCTCAGGTTTCTTTCACAAATGTTTTTATGGATTTTTTAAAAACAGTATTGTGAAACCATTGATCGCATTATTAATCCAATCGAAACAAAATTTAATCAACCAGGTTACCAAATGTACAAAAAATTAAATTTTGAAGAGGAGTTAAATTATATTTTTGAATTTTAGAAAGATTTATATAAAGAGCGATTTGAGTGTCAGTCGTTGACATTTCAAGTACATGTCCACAATCAAGAAGAAGAATGGAAATTATCCCGAAGCCATCTTTTTAAAATACCTGATATGTTTAAGTCATTAACCGGTGCTTAACAGATACTATTGAGTGAAGTTTGCGCTTATTATAACATATCCTTCAATATATCACCCGAGAAAGAAGAAAAGAAAAATGAATTAAAAAGGGACGATTAAATAAATAAAGTAAAGAAGCATAAATATAAATATAATGTAAAAATAACGAATGAAGTAATTCAAAAAGTAGGAAGGTAAGAAGAAATAAGTGTCGGAGAAACAAAGGAAAACAGGAACAGAGATCTAGATAGAAAGTATATAAAACGATGGAAAGGAAAAACAAAGAAAAAATAAATGTAAGAAAGAAGAGTTGATGAATAAATAATAGTGTCCTAGATTTAACAAATATAGTATACCAGAATTCAATTTCTTTTTGTTTCATTACGTCATATATATGTAAGTACCTAAACATATAATATTTGAATCTGGAAAAATAATAATGTGTATAACTCTTAGTTTCATTAGCTCTCTTACACGAAATAAATAAATAAATTCGTTTATACTTTTTTATTTCAAAATACAGAGTACAGTTTTAATTGTAAATATTCAAATCATATTTATTAAACTGTTTTATGTTTAGACATATGCATGTGTGTGTGCAAGCATGTATGTGAAGGAGACAATATCATTTTCTCTTACGTTATACAAATATTAAATTTTGATGCATAAATGACATTTGATTAGAAATTATAATTTTAGTTTCAGATTATGGTAAAATTTTATAATGAAAGGGAAGTTAAATATTCATTGTTTATGAAAACATTATATGCCATAAGAATGTATAATTTTATATAAACTTGCAAAAGTTTTACATTCAATTTAATACAGTTTTCTATTTAAAAAAATTAAAACTTATAAGTGCAGAAATTTTATTTTCTCATTTCTAATAAAAATAAATTCGTCGTTACACACTGCTAAAATCTTTATAACAATCTAATAACTTCTGGATATTTGTCCAAGTTGATTAAAAGTAATGTATACAGAAATATATACCGCTAAGAAACGGAAGAGTCTGAGTACCAGGAAAATGAAAAGCAGTTTTAACTATATAGCCAAAATTAGCTAATTTTTATCAAACTTTGTTTTGTTATTAAACAAATTAAGGTAATAAAAAGTTTTTATATTTATTGCACTTTTGACGTAACGTTTTCGAGAGCAACATTTGAAAATGTGAAATTTAACACCTATAAAAATAAAATGATATATCAACAGGTTTTAACAATTTATACAAAAATATTAAATTAAACAAACTGATTACGTTATGAACAAGTACATAAATCGATAATTAAAGTTATTCAAAAAGACGTGCTATGAATTAAAAAAACAACTAAAAACCAAACAAATTTAAGTTATTTATTTACCAAGTAAAAAAGAAGCAAAATAAAGAAAGTGAATCAAACATTACTTAAGATAGTTGAAAATAAGATGACAAAATATTGATTTGAGCTTCGGGCCAGGTGTAAGACGGAAAATGTGTATATTGTACTATGAAGCACAAATAGATTGATTTTAGAGAATGTGCAAATTTTGTATTGAAGGACGAAATAAGAATAAATAATAAAAAGAAGACTTGAAGATAGTTAGTATCTAAAAAAAGAGGATTTAGTCTTAAAGACAAACGGAGATAGAAATCTCAGATATTATCTCACACTTAATACAAACCAAAAGTAGAAGAAACAATTTGCTGATAAAAACCATGACTAGGTAGACAGGAATATTTTAAATATAATAAAAAATGAATTGTAAAGCCTTGAGAGCATAATGTTTTAAATATAATACAAACATAAATGTCAAAATGATATTTATTTCTGAATTTTAATGTAAATATAAGAATTTGAAATATAATAACTAAAAAAACAACATATTCGGTGGGGTGTAAGCCAAAAAGGACCGATAGGTATTATATGTATCTTAAACATATTTTTGGATCGAGAATACCAAAAGACTTGGGTATGACGGTAACCTTTATAAAATGTTACTTCCAAAAATGAGAATTAGCTTAAGTCTAATATGGAGGTAATTTGAATATTTAGATTTATCATATTTAAATAAGAAATAAATAAATTTAAAAACAAGGAATCATATGACGCTTTTAAAATAAATACTTTAATGAGAAAGAAGCTAAAATGTCTCGTTTCCAAAAAGAAAGAAAATTGTTTACACAATCGTTACAAAAGAGAAATTTATAGTGATTCCTACAATCTAGGATTATCAATTTGAGATAATTATCTAGATACAACTATGTATCTATTAGTCTATGATATAATTCACCTCGAATTCAACACTAAAATAACTAATAATTCATATTTTACACCTCCATGTCATTTTCCTTTGTAAAATGTATTTTTTTACAAATTATTAACAGTTTCTCAATATAACATCGGTACTTCTAAAAGTTTTCTTCGGTTTTCTGGAACAAATAAATCTTAGGTTAAACCTGCGTTTTCTAATTCTGTAATACAAAACGATATTTCTGTTTTGCGAAACACCTTTAATCAATCTCTCTTTAGCGATCGTATACCTTAAACATAAAAAGAAACATTTAATTCTAAAAATAAAACTATTATAATGTTTTGGTTTTTTACTAAAACGTGATCCTCATCTTAGCTCTTACATCTTACTTTGATTCATCCTGTTTCTCTTACAACAAAACAACTCAGATCCACCAAAATCCCTTTATATGTATATCGCATTCTAGTTCGGTTACTAATTGTTAACAAGCAACTAAAATTCCTCCCCCCCCCCCTTCCGTGAATAATATATACCCAGTAGTTAATTTTCCTTTGAATTCTTGTCATCTAGTTCTTCAAATTCTTTATTTTCAAATCATAATCTTCCACTCCTAAATCATAATCTTTTTCTTCGGTAACCTTTTCTGACCGGTATTTTTTTCCTAACTTAAAATTTGCGGAACATCTCCCTTCAAGAGAGTCTCAAACTATTTTTCATCCTTTCTTGCAAATAAATAAAACCAAATTTTTCCCTAAGAAAAATAGTTTTAAAAAATCAATCATAAGAATCGGTTTATTTTTAGGAAAATAGTCTAATACCCTTTGTTTTCAACTTTTTTACCTGTTTTCGATTAATTAATATAGATAATAATAATTCAGACAATAATTTTAATTAGTTTCACCCATTCTTTGAGCTTTAAATAATCGTTGCATAAATTATCATAGTTTTCAATAAATCAACCTGCCATAAACTTTTTTTATTGCATTTTTTGTCTAAACACTCCGAATAAACAAGTTGTAATTTTTCTCTTCTATAGCCCGACCCCAGTCTTGGAACGTCTACACATGTTTAACCCCAGTATAACTGTATAGGTAATTAAATCATCGCATCTTTTACTTCATGTGAATTTTGTAAACTATTGCTTTACTACTTCAAAATAAAAGCATGGATTTAATTATTTTGTCAACTATTAAAACTCCCATTCGTAAATCATAATCTTTCATATTTGGAAAAACAAGCACTAAGTAATTTTAAATCGAATAATAATATTTTCCGTATACCAGCCGCTCTTATTTATGTATCTCGTTTAACAAGATCAAACAATTACATATATAAACCACTACGTTAATTATATCCTTATTTTTTAAAACCTTTAGATAAACCAGTGTATAATAAAACTGCTATTTTAATATCACGTTGCTTGAGTTTTTTCTTTACTCAAAAGAAATATTTCCCGCTATACGAGTTAAATAAGGTACACTTTAACTAAATAAACGTAGACACAGAATCATTTATCTGGACTATTTGGACTAACACATTTTTTAACTATACCTAATAAAATATCTCCAAGGCGTCCTGCCGTATCTGTTGTAATAATATAAAGACCAAATAATTTTGTTTTTAATAAAAACATACTTCGTTTTTTAAGAATTCTGATAATATTTTGTATATTCTGTCACAATTTAAATTTCGTCTAATGTCATATATAGCCACGATCCAGCTAAGTTGTGGTCTTCCATAAATTCTCTCTTCTAGAGACAACGATCACTTACTTTGCCTGCCTTCGATTAGCCATCCGTTTGTGCTACTGAAATCTCGAATTATTTTATCTCAAAAATAAAGAAAATTTGGGAGATTTTTAATCTTTCATGTGCAACTTTCGATCCCAAATCTTGTGATAATAAATTTTCGCATATTAAAATGATGACCATCGAAGATGTTTGCCACTTGCTCAATGTATCTAAGCTGTTGTATCAATGTATCTATCTTGTTGCTCCAATTTAGCTCTGACATGGCTTATAAGTAACTAAGTGATGTATTTGCACCATTACATTTTCAAATCATTAACTCTTCTCTGAACACGGAAACTCTTCCTGGGTCTCAGAAACAGGTGATTATTACACCACTTCTGAAGAAGCCCAGTCTCAACAAAGAAGGCCTCAGCAACTGCAGACCAGTATCTGGTCAATCATTTCTGTTGAAGCTCAACGTAAAAGTCGTTGCTATTCAAACCCCCGAATTCCTGTCATCAAAGTCACTCTTTCCAGAATTTCAATCTACAGGTCACATCACTCCACTGAGACACCGTTTGTCGTATGTATATATAATGATCTACGAGTTTTGCGTAACAATGGTCATATAACGTGTGTCATTTTCTTGGACCTCAGTACTGCTTTCGATACGGTGGACCATTGTATTCTATTGGAGCGTCAACCGACATCAAGCTGTGAGCATTCAAGGAAACAAATCTGAGTATGTCTCTCTCACGTGGTGTGTACCCCAAGGATCAATCCTTGGTCCGATTCTGTGCTCACTTTACACTGCTCCAATCACTGACATTGTTACTCATCACGATCTATTGCATCAAATTTACGCCGATGATACGACACTTTATCTATCTTTTTTTGCTGCTGATATATCCACCAGCTTCCAGAGTTTAAAGAAATGCCTCGACCATGTATATGACAGGTTTAACCGCAACTGCTTGAAGCTTAACTCCACCAAAACTGAAGTATTACTCGCGGTTCTATCGTATGACTAATATACATAGGTGCTCAAACAATCAATGTCTGTGGTAACGATGCCACCTTCACGTTTAGTGTCAAATGTCTCGGGGTTACATTCGACTCGGGTTTGTCATCATACTTCTTTCTTCGTAACCTTTGTCATATTCGTTGTCATCTTTCCGAAGACATTACTACAACCATTATTAGTACATTCGTATTGTCTAGAGTTGATTATTGTAATGTTATTCTTGCTGGTTGTACAACGTCATCCCTACAACATCTGCAAAAAGTGCTTAATTGTTGCGCTCGTTGATCAAACGACTTCCGAGACATTCTCATATCACGGATGTGTTACGTGAGTTCCATTTCAAAATTTGTTGTCTCGTTTTCAAGTGTCGTAACACTTGACCTCCATATCTGCAGTTAGTTCTTAATGACTGCCTTTGCAGCAGTATCAATCAGTTTGAGGTCACACAAGACACCGTCTTCACCAACCTATCACAAAGTGTAGTCGCGCCGCTGGTGCCTTACACTATATGCTCCCAGCCTCTGGAACACTATATCGGAACATTGTCGCTCACAAACTAACTGGTTCACTTTTAAGAAATAATTAAAAATCGAATTATTCTCTTGATAATTTCGCTTCATTCACTTTTGTACCTCCGATTTTGACATTATTTTATGAAATTCTCGTTAAATAAATTTTATTTTATATAATTTCAAGTTCTCTTATATGTTTCATCCACCGTACATGTTTTCTTCAGTAGTAACATCCAAAATGTTTAAATTTAACTCTAAAATCCAGTATAATAAAGATTGCTTTGACTTCTTTAATTGTTTTATATTCAAAACATTATGTTTACAATGCTTCAAAATTCGTTTTTTAGTATCTTTAATATATTCGTGTATAGCTATAAGATTTGGTTTTTATCAACACATTATTTCTTCTAAATACTTTTGGTTTGTATAAAGTGTAATATTCATTTCTGTATTTCTCGTCATCTTCCAGTCTTTCATCTCTATCTGATAATAATTATTTATTTCGGATTATATCATTCATCTCTTGTTCCTATTATAATTATAATATGATCACACTAAAAACTTCATTTGCGGGTTTCTGTCATTTTTCCTAGACCAAAAAGGAGGAAAGGTGTTATATGTTGTTAAAAATCTCTTGATGTCTAGATTTTAAAACAATATGATTGACATCACCATTTGGTAGCTGGAACAAATTATTGCTATTTTTCTGATACCCATATTAAAAATAGCAACATTTTGTGTATTTTTGACCTAATTTTCATAATATTTTAAAGAAAAATAATGGTTTAATTATTATTCATAATATAATGTTACATGTCATATTGTTTATTTAACTGATTTTCTTCATATTACATACATTTTAAAATGCATTGACTAAATTATTTAGTAACCAGAAATAGTAAGATGGTTCTCAAACCATTTGTATAGCTAAATTAAATCTGAATTACACTTAAGAACAGCTGCTATTCATATGTAGCTGAAAAGTTATGATCATTATTATTATTATGTAGAAAACACTTAAATAAACTAAATATTGTGCAACATTTTATTATAAATAATAGTTCACAGATATTTGTTGTTAAAAACATGCAATTTCATGAAAAGGAGATAAAAATCAGTAAAAATCACCAAACAATCTTCCTATTCATTAATATGAGAAATCATAAAAATGTAATAATTTGAGCTACCAGATGGTGATATCTTAAATATGTGTTTGGAATCTATAAATTCATAGCGTTACATTCTTTTAACTTAACAGTGTAACAAACTTTTCCTCCTTTTTCCTCTAATTCTTTTATTGGCTCCTGGCACAAGGACTAAGTCAAGATCTGAATTGATATTTTTCAAATTTTAAATAATATTCATTCTCCAAATTAATAAAATGTTATTTCTCAGGAATTTAAATCTTAATCCTAAAACATTCGAAATTTCTATTTGCAAAACAATAAAACGTTTATCTTTAATTCTAAATCCTCTTCAAGACTTCTTTTTATTATTCTCCTTTCGTCCTTCAATGACAAATTTGCACATTCTCTAAAATCTACCTATTTGTACTTCATAGAACAATATAACATTTTTCGCCTTTTACACCTGGCCCGAACTTAAATCAATATTTTGTCATAGCTCCTTATTTTCATCTACCTAAAATAATGATTGATTCACTTTCCGTATGTTCCTCTTATTTTACTTGGTAAATAAATAACTTAAATTGTTTTGATTTTTTTGTTCTTTTTCCTTAATTCTAGCACGTCTTTTTCAATAATTATATTTATCGATTTATGTTCTTGTTCATAACGTAATCAATGTTTTTTATTAAATAATTTTGTATTAATTGTTAAAACATGTTTATATACATTTTATTTTTATAGGTGTTATATTTCACATTTTAAAATTTTGCTCACAAAGACGTTTACGTCAAAAGTGCAATAAATATAAAAAGTTTTTATTACCTTAACAAAGTTTGATAAAAATTAGCTAATTTTGGCTATATAGTTAAAACTGCTTTTCATTTTCCTGGTAATCAGACTCTTCCGTTTCTTAGCGATAGATATTTCTGTATACAATACTTTGAATCAACTTGGACAAATATCCAGAAGTTATTAGGCTCATGTTAAAAAGATTTCATCAGTGTGTAACGACGAATTTCTTTTTATTAGAAATGAGAAAAATAAAATGTCTGCATTTATTAATCTCATTTACTTTGTAATGGAAAAATGTCTTCAATTGAACGTAAAACTTTTGCAACTTTATATAAAATTATACATTCTTATGACGTATAATTTTTTCATAAACAATGAATAATTAACTTCACTTTCATTATAAAATTTATCATAATCTGAAGATAATATATTCTTATAACGTATAATTTCACAAATAATATAAGAAATTAATTGGAAACTTCCCTTAATGATAAGTGGCTAATTACATTGAATATTTAACTTTACTTTCATTATAAAATGTTATCATAATCTGAAACTAAAATTAGAATTTATATTCAAATGTCATTTATGCATCACAATTTAATATTTGTATAACGTAAGAGGAAATATTAATAAAACATGACACATTATTGTCTCATTCACACCCACCCATACACTCATCACATATGTCTCAACATAAAATAGCTTGATAGATAAGATTTAAATTGTTTAAATTATAAATGTATTCTGTATTTTCAAATATCACATTCTGAATGAATTTTCTATAAATTCGTTAGTATAAGAAGACTAATGAAAATACAAGTTATATTTTATTATTTTATAAAGATACGAGTATTATTCGTATATATGTATATATATATACATATATTTTTATATGCGCGTTGTTATTTATTCCTCTACTGCTCATTCATTTTCTCATATTTTTCTTTCCATCTAGTTCACAGTTTCAGTTTTATTTTATTTTAACTTTCTCTTATTTTAAGCTTTTTATTCTTCCTTTCACTACTTCTTAAATACTTCATTCGTTCTTTCCACGCTCCTTATATTTTTCTTTTCTTCATTAGTTATATAATTGTCCCTCTTTCTTATAGCTTTTTTTCCTTTCTTTATTCCTTCCTGAAGTCTACTTGACTCAATCACACTTCTTCACTTAAAATCGTCTTCGAGTTCGTCCTGAGCGATTGTATTTTTCTCTCCAAGCGCTGTGAAGAACTTGCGCTGCTCCGAGGTCAGAATATTCGCTGACTCGTCCCTCTCCATAACTGCCTCGTTTTTGTAAGCCCCTGGAATGTACTGATCGGTGAAAAGGACGGGTGCAGGTCGTCCCATCGGCACAGTTACACATCCTGCTTTTCGAAGTGTCTGACAGCGAATGTGGCGTACATGGCGAGCCTCGTGAGACTGGATCGAGCGCCAAAGTATTGTGTGTGCCAAGCTGTCCTCTTCATCTGTGAATTGGGTCTTACAAAGGCCACACACGCGCCAGCTCTCTGTCGCATGGGTCACAAAACAGTGAACCTAAGAAAAGTGGAATGAAATTATTTGGAGTATATAATTGAAAAGTAGTATCTCTTTAGAAAAGATAGAAGAGTTAAGGATGAATAGATTTACGTAAATATGCATTTTTTGAATCAGTTGCCATATAATACTAGTTAAAACGAAATTTATTTCCAGATAACTGAACATATAGGTATGCGTTTAACTACACATTATAATTATAAAATTTCGGAGTAGATCTTGAAGAATAAATAAAAGAAACTTTTTTATGATAGAAAATAAGATTGTCTTACACTATGAGTTAATTTGAATTTCTGTTAAATTCAGTTAATTTTGAATATGTTAAATAAATGTTCATGGTCGGCGCCGCCATTTTTATATTAGGGGGGCTACTGCAACCCAAACGCTGTTTAACCGACAACATATCATAATATCTCCAAAAATGTATTTTCAAAAACTCGGTAAAAAACTGACATGTACTTAATTAACCGACAAAGCATTAATTATTGGGGGAGGGGGGCTAGCGTCCTCCAGCCCCCCCACCAGCGCCGGCCATGCATTATGTAAATTCGACTAAACCTTGATATTCCAATTTTTGTAATGTTTCAAAAATCCTTATGGTGGGATAATTTTTGTCGTAATCGGTAAGACATACCACTATTGATGTTTGCGTGATATCGAAAAGTGTGACACTAGGAAATTTAATTATAGATCAACATGTTAGCTTTAGTTTAATTTATTTGTTGTTTGTTTGTTTGTTTGTTTGTTTGTTTGTTTAACTTATTTCTGCTGATTCCTTGTGATTTTAACGATAAATACATTAGTTTTAAACAAAAATTACATTTATATAAAATTATTTACATCGTTAGAGAATGTATGTATAAAACTTTAAGCCTCATCAGTTTGATAAAATAAGCTCCTATATGGTTGTTTTATTCTTTCGTCCAGATTTCAGTAAAACATTTCAATTTCTAAATAAGTCCCTTAAATATTCGCTTTCATCCTCAACACCATAAGTAAAAAATTTTCTTTCACCAAAAAAATAAAAAATTATACTTAACATTTAACATAAAGAAATATAAATCTATACTCGAGTCATAGACGTATATATAAAATGGAAAATCAACAGATTAGCAGACATGGAGACACGGCAGTAACAATGATTAATATCGATCGTACAGGCGTGTTTGAGTCCGTTGGGAGTCGGCAGACCACTGGACACCAAGTAGGCATCACCGATGGTCTCCACTTTGTAGGCGTCATATTTGGCAATACACTCGTCGAACAATCTGAAAATGTCAATTATAAAGGTGACATGTACTACTTTGTGATATATATTTAATTGATTTGAATATATATATTATTCAGGTATTCAGGTATTCAGGTATTCAGGTATTCAGATATTCAGATATTTATGTGAGAAGGACTCAAGAGGTGCAGTTTTATATTTTCTATAAATTAGATTAATTGCTTTATAAATGGTATTCATAAACTTTTTTGTTGATAGAAATAGACTTAATGTATTTTGAGTACTATCATATACTGAGAGGGATGAGCCGAGTATTATTTATCTATTTTTAGTTATAACACTAAACATTGATGAAACTTACAGGCATATAAATAAACTAGTATGCCTATTTGTTATATATGCTTCGCTTCTTCATTTATAGATACAGTTATAGATACAGTTATAGATACAGTTATAGATACAGTACATCTTTGCATATTAAAAAGTGACTTCAATATTCATTATTATTTTTAATTTTGTTCAAAATTTCAACATTATTATTAATTCATCTAAATTGTAGGTTTTTATTTAATTAATTAATTTCATTTCATTTCATTGTTATTAGATTAAATTAAATTAATATTAAAAAAAATTTATTAAGATTCATTAATTAACTTTAATCTATTTCATTTGATAAATAAAATTAATATTTAATTCTTTCTAAAGAAATCATTTAAATAATAAATTGTATAATTAATAATAATTCTGATAAATATAATGAATTCGTTTTTTTCAATAAACAAGTTCCAGAAAATCAGGACAGATAAATGCATTTCATATAATAAGATTTCAATTTGAATATCACAAAACATTTGAAAGTTAAATATTAATTTAATTTAATTTTTAAAATATTTCGATTATAAATTATTACACTATAGTGTAATGCCAATTTTACCTATATAGACAAGCTCATGGTTTACAGAAATTAACAGTACAATTTTAAGACATTGGATCCCCACGCGATCCACATGTAAATGAACACAGAGCTGTACAATTATATATAGAAAAATTAAATTTTAGATATTTCTTAAATAATTATATTAGAGCTTTTACCTATTTTTCCGTTTTTTAAATCAAAAGTTAGGGTAAATTATTGATTAAATATGGATGAGATTAAATTATTGTTGACATTTTATTAAATAATCATGCTTCATAATCAGTCTTCTCTAGAAACCATAGCTCTATTTTTTAGATGAAATTTTAAATATATTATAAGGAAGTTTGTCACATGTTACCATTGGAAGTTTTCGGTTATCCTTGGATACTCTTGAGGTTATACTTTGAGGCCCTCACATCTCCCATGGATACTAACCTGTAAAGTTGATTAAGCAAGTCAACGACCTGCAGCGGAGTGATTGTACTGGCCAGGTTGGTGAATGAGACTATGTCCGAGAAGTAGATAGTCACCGATTCAAAGGTCTGTGGGGGACATATTTGACCTCGTTCTAGTTGCTTGGCAACTGCGCTGGGAAGCATCTGATGTAGTAAGTCTTCTGATCTTTGCTTTTCGTACTATTGTTTGTAGGTTTGTAGATATGAAAGAAGTTTGTTAGAGACTAATTTTGTTTAGATAATAATTACTATATTTCTCTTAATTAATACATTTAATACCCGCGTGCAATAGAATAAATAAATGTTATATTAAAGTTAAATTTCATTATTTGTGTTATTGATTATATCCAACAATTTATGGATAATAAAATTCTATGCGACTTAAAAGTGTTAATGATAAATAGGTATTTTAAAAGAGTAGTGCAGTGAAAAAATTTGTTTCTTAAATATCTGCATTTAAACTGAAATATATACGGGAAATATATAGAAGTCAATTTTTAATCAAGCGGATCAAACTCTGATTCTTTAGATTCAATTCAAAAGTAATTTCAACCATAAATATTTAAATAAAATGCGAAAAAGAATTAAAAATTGTAGGTAATATATAGATAGCAGATGTGATAAAATTGGATATTACTTGTTTAAGATACTATGCTTACTAAATTATTTGAGTCAAAATGTTTTATTAATGGTTACTCAGAGCATGAATTGCCATATTGTTTTTTATCTAATAAACTTATAAACAATGATAAATGATTGAAGGTTATTACCTGTTGGGAAAATTTAAAAACGTTTTCTTTTTTTGTTTGAAATTTCACATAAAGGTTTTTTCCTATAACATGGGAATGTTGACTTAATTTGGTGAACCGTGAACAATCAATAAAGTTATGTGAAACAGTTCTCTTTCAGATTTTAAAATCAAAACACAATAGATATTTAGAGTATATATATATTCAAGCTACTCTACCCTTAAAGTGGACAGGTAATACTCTATTATAACTATATATTCCTTAATTCCTTCAGCACGCACCTCCAGTTCTTTGGTGTTGGCCTTGAGTTTCCCAGCATAGTTGGCAACAGAAGAGTACATTTTGCGAATGCTGCCTGCGAACCAAGTGCAGAGTGCCCCACACAGAACGATCACCGCCACTGTCAACGAGGTATAGATGATGAGGTCGCGGAATGAGTCAGCGGAGAGTCTGTCTAGGTCGAACATCAGGGTTTCGAGCAGTTGTAATCGAAGCTAAAAGGAAGAGATGTATAGATGGGAATAATGTGGTATCATGTAACAGTCGTAAATACTGACATTGATTAGAATTAATAGAACCGGTGTAGTATTGTCAATTTTTATTTAAAAGAACAACACATTTCAGTTGCAAACTATGAGAAACCAATCATATGAGAAACTTAATCATATCTTAAAATATTAATTTAATTTACATGTGCTGTTATTTCATTAGATTATTAATATTAATGATTTCAAATTAAACACTTACCCTAATCATGAGACTGATGTATTCGGTATTGTTCCGGAACCATTGTTGAGAGCTGAGAATCCGTTCGTCGAATGTAGACTGGATGCAAAGTTTCGCCCACTTCGAGTCCCGCATGAGAATCTTCATCTGGGAGATATTGTCGACGACCGAGCCAGCCGACTCCACCATCTCTGAAAGACGGGCCTTGCAGCTCGGACAGAAGCTGTGCGATAGAAGCTGCATCCCATTCGTCGTACCGTCAAGAGAGATGAACCACTACGTGCAATCAAAGAGTATAGCAGGTGACGATGTGATTGACTAACAAAATCTATGGAGCTGTACGTATAAGTAGAAATGTCACCCTTAATACACAAGCTTGAAATTTAGCTCTTAAATTTGAATGCTGTCTTCATTCCACCCTAGCAGTTTTACCGTTATAGAGTTCCTAACTAAAAAGGAGCAATAACTGTACTGACAAATATACCAGAAAAATTGGCTTTAGGAGGCGTTTCTTTTTAAAGATATTTGTATAACTTAAGATGTATTATTCGAAATAAGCAAATATATTGCCAGTTATATATATGCGCATGTAAATTCATATCAAGTTTGAGATAAGAGATTAGTTGATACGATTTAAAAGTGCAATTAAATACAAATTATAGTAATAGTTTCTACTTAAATAAATGCTCAGTATCCTGTTGAACTCACATCGATGTTTATGTTCTGCTTAACTGTTCAAAAATTATATAAAAAATAAATTGAAAATATTGTATGTATTAAGAACATTAGGAAGAAAATATATATAAATAGAGGATTCCTCTTTTAGAATTTAGGCACGATCGTAAACACCATCCCACCCAAAAGACATTTTCATCGGATTACCTACCTTAAACAAATCTCCAGTGGCTCGACATCGATTTAAAAAGGCAGTTCCGAAGGAGCGCTGAATGCCCACCGATTCAATGACACGAAGCAGAGCCGCATTGGACAGAGCAAAGGACCAGAGTGTGTTTCCAGAGGGGAGGGAGATCTTGGAGCTGATCCAGTCGATGAGGGATTTAATGATCTCCGAATAGAAGACAACGTCCTCATATTCAGGAATGTTGAATTGGCTGTTAATTTGAAAATGTAATATAAGGTAATATACATTGTGTATACTATTGTTGTAAATGAAATGAACCATAAATAGATGAATCAATGATAAATAGATAGACAGAAAACAAACTCACTCTTCATCCACCCGTTTTCTGAACCAGATCATAATACCATCGAGACTATCCCGCGAGATCCGAAGTTCCACGGGTATGATTCTGTCGAAGAAATCTGAGGTCTCCCGATGCCAGATCTTTTTGAGAGAGAAGCGGCGGACTACAGTCAACTTCTGGTCCGTCACCATTCGCGTCTCCATCATGGCCTTAAAAAGCTCGGCGTTGGTCCCATTTGCACTCAGATGCATCGAAGTGAAGGCCCGTTCAGCTTGCAGACTGGCCACTAAGCCACTAACGTCGATATTCCCTTTAGCGTGGGGAAGAGAGATGAATGTGTCAATTTAGGATGAAGATGAATTCAAGTTGGTATAACCTTATATACTCAAATGCTTGACACATTCATTTAAAAATTTCAAATTTAGCACTTGATTTAAGATAAAATTTTACTATTACAGTGTACAATGAAATGAAGTTTTAAAAACTATTACCTATATTTTATACTTATACTATATAACGGACAGTCTTGTATCTAAATACAAACTTATTATTTACATATTACAAAATGATTTGTTAACTAAAACGACAGCAGTTTCAATAATAAAAGCCAAACACAACCTAATTGTAAAAATACCTATTTTTATTTATACGATCGATATATTTAAACTATATATGAAACATTTAAAAATGCGACTCGACATTTATCATAATATTATTACTGTTTAAAAATATTTAAAGCAATGCATGATTATAAGCAATTTTTAAATTAAAATAATGCTAATCGAAATAATATTGACGGAAAAATTCAAAGCTATTTTCAAATACATTGCAGGTATTTTTTTAAACCATATTTTATATATTGTTGGCAACAAATAAAACATAAATATCATAGTAATTGATTGTAAATTAACTAACCAAATAGAAGTAACAATACGACTGTATTACAATTATTATAATACTCAATATTCTCCATTCTTAAAGGATTTATATCATCTTTTTTAACGAATTGATGTTGTATTATAGTTCAACACCTTGATAGAAGACTATAAATGTTGAGACAAATAAAAAATTGGATGTGGGATTTCAATTAGGTATAGTGTTTTTATTCAAATTGACCTAAACATATTGTATTTGATGTCAGAATAATATGAATATTATAATTTCCAAGATGACAAGATGTTACATTTAGTGAATGTTAGGATGTGGAACATGAAGCGGTATTATTATACAGTAAAAAGTTTGCCTGTTAAGTCAAATCAATGAATTTAAAATTCTAATATAAATAGTTTTAATTAACAAGGCTTAAAAAATCTATTAATTTATTGGCGTAACAGTTTAAATAAAGTTTATTATAAAAGGGAACATTTCAGTTCCTTCAAGAACCAAATTATCAACCAAGAATAAATCTACTGCAGAGTAGCAATATATAGAGAACATAATAATTAATCAGATTACATTGGAAACTATAAAATGAGAGATTATAATTAGATTACAAGATAGCGTTAGAGCATAATGAAGTCAATACAAGAATGTAGAGATTGCATCACTTTTGACATTAAGTTCAGGTTCACCTTGCAATTATCTCCCAGGCTAAACAACCGAATTTAGACTTTTATGCGAGCAATGACCATATTATAGTTCTCCTCTTTAATTGTATAATGAACTGTAGACTGGAAATGTTTGTAGATCGATGAAGAAAGAGATCAAGAATATCACTCATGATGATTCTTTGGTGCAGGTATCGGCATGTGAAGCCAATGTTGCTCTTATCACAAGAGCATTGACATAAATAGGCCGACCCCGTTTGAATGCTTGGGGAATTCAGGTTTCTCTTCCTTTTTAGCCAGTATGTATGTCAGAATGTTTTTTGCAGACAAATATAAACAAATCGCTTCTCGTCTGCACTATATTTATTTCTTGCTTGTTAATGGTTCTGAAACGTTGCCTTTTATAATAAACTTCATTTCTATGTGTATTACTCCGTACGCCATTTTTTTATTTAGTATCAATTTGATTTCATTAAATGGCTTATAATATAAATAAATTGTCTACTATTACATATGTTCCTAATATGCTTTTTTATATTTGTTTTGATAAATAGGAATGACTATTACTGAATGTTTCCTATTAGGTGTTTGAATAATATTTTATTTAAATAATAATGTATTACTGTTTTTATTTTATTTTATTTTCAATTCAAAATTAAAGAAAACAATTTTTATATAAAAAAATTATTATTATTATTGTTCCCCATAATGATAATTCACTTGTAATGATAAAAGGCATAAATTCTAAATTGTGGTTGTCGCATCGTCTTCTTCTTTCCCAAGCCAT
>JAYRBW010065653.1:0-28757 GCA_036023295.1 Invenusta paracnida | reverse complement strand
TATATATATAGAGAGAGAGAGAGAGAGAAAAGTATAAATCGATGAGCCTTGTATTTTAAACTTTCTATCCGACTAACAGTCCCCCTAAGTTTCTCCCGATTGCATTATTAAATAGATTAAAAACTTTTATCGAGTCAAAATTCTACAAACAAGTAATTGCAAACCATGAAATGCTTTACTTTAATAATTAATGATTTATAATGTTAATGGAAGACTTATGAATTTATGGAGGCTATAGAAAATTGTGTTTATGTGTTTTTGTGAATTCTGTGAATGTACACGCGTCTATGGCGTGTCATAAAAAAAAGAAGCATTGAATTTCTCGCAAAAACTATTGGATTACTGACAGCAAGAAAATAGTTATTGGATCAGCATGTGTTTAATAACATTTACAATCTTTATTCTCAATATATAAAAGAGGTGAAATAGGTTTATCATTAGTTTTAGTACAATTTTTCAATTCATTTTACTTGTTTAATAAAAAGAGTACACATGACTATACTCCCTTGCAAAGTTTTTGTAATCCCTTTATTAAGTTTGTTCTACATATTTCTACATCATGTAATGAAAAACGATAGTTTAAAAATATATATGTAATGAATCTTACTTACATTTTCAGTTAATACAATTAATTTGTAGATAATGTTATGCATAAAATAAAATATAAAAAGGTAAAGTGCACTATAGCGGTCTTAAAAATGATTCTAATAAAATAAACACAATATATATATAAATAAATAATAAATATAAAATAAACAAATAAAATGTATACAGTGGACTGTCACAATTATTTTTAATTAATGTTACTTAAACTTGCTTGTGAGATAAAGCAGTGTTATCGAAAAATTGAAAAAATTATTCTCTATGTTTTATATGTATGATCTAAATATATAGTGCTCACGTCTCTTAGCTAGATTTGTCCATGTTGCTATGATTAGAAAAAAATGGTATTTGTGCTTTTGTGCAAAAATAGGTAAATTATATTTTAGATTGGAAGGATTTCAGTGGGAAAAAAAATTATTTAATGTCGAACAAATTGATACTCAATAATAAATTTGACAGCAAATATTTTTTAGTATTTATTAAAATTATCATGACAGTTACTTTTTTGTAAATTGTGATGACCAAAAACTCAATTATAGTTTCTCAAAAAAGTTCATGCAGTATTATTCATATTTAGCTGACTTTACATAATAGGTTTTAAATAAATTTGATTGAAACAATTGAAAGATAGTTAATAAGAAAGAAAGAAAGAAAGAAAGAAAGAAAGAAAGAAAGAAAGAAAGAAAGATAGATAGATAACAAGAAAGAAAGAAAGAGGGAGAGGGTTTTAGCTTGATATTTTGTGAGAGCGAGCAGGTAAAGAAAACCAAAGTTCAGAAAATAGATTCGGGTTATATTCCAATGAGAAAACGTGTAATATAACATACATGCAATTGTCCGATATAGATAATTATGTGGTTATATTGTATCAAGATATAATGTTAAAAATAATGAGTAATATTTCTTAGAAGTTCAACTGCATTAACCAAGACAACATAATAAATGATATAAGCGTTTTATAACAGTACTTTGTTCCACATTGGTATAATATTATATTCAATTATTAAGTATAAAAATCTATTTAGAAAGAAATAAGAAAAATAAATATCACATATCACCTCTTTATTACTTTCCACAGATTTTACTATTTGACAATTTGACAAATTAAAATAATAAAAACCAAATAAAGAACACAGTACTGTATTTGGAGTTGTTACATAAAATTATAATTAGAGAGTGTAGAGGAATCAGTAAATATAAATAACGGGAACTTACACAGCTAATAATTGGAGAAGTCTATTTCAGATAAAGAACATAAGAAAAATGGCCAAAGGTGAGTCAGTTTAAACTGAATAGTATTCTTATCTAATGGTTATTGCTTGAATGTTTATTCAATACGGTCAATCAGATTGGTTCTTTGATATGCGTGTAACCTATAAGCAACAAGATCAACACGCATTCGAGTCTCAGTTAGTTTTGTAAAGCCTAAATTTGTTTAATTCATCCAATCATTTAAAATAAATCTTGAAATATTTATTAAATCACCGAAGAACTTTGTATTTTTAATGGGAAAATAGGTTAAATCAACATAGTATCAGCAAGTTAGAGTAACCGAAACTAGAATGTATAGAGTCAGTTGCAAAGTTATAGGTTATAGGTGGTAAACAAATTTTATATGATTGACTGTATACGTATTACTATATTGGGATGGTTAATGACACACGACATGAAAATAAAAAATATTAGTTTGCAAAGGTCGAAGGTTAGTAAAAGATTAGAGAAAATATAAAAAAAAATTAAATGTATTGTATTGATCTAAAGTTGTGCGCAAAATTAAGTTAATGTTCATAAAAAAAGAGTTTTAAATGTGTTTGAGCAATTGAAATGATTCTACATAATTTCTTCATATATTAAATATGTCTTTGAATTTATAACTATAAAAATTAGCCATATAAAGCACATTTATATATTGTATACCACTGTAAATACAGTGATAATACAATTACTTGAAAGAAGTTAAAATTATTAAATATATGCATATAATCACTATCCTAAAATAAAAAGTGAGGGTTTTGTGATGGCAATATTCAACATTCAAAATAAAATGCAAAATGCAATATTTCTTTATAAGTTAGGTGTCATATAATATATATTACTTTGATTTTAAGTAAAACTGTTGAATAATATGTCAATTATTGTATAACTAAGTTAATTTAGTACTAAAGAATGCATGTTATTAATATAGTTTACTTAATAAATAAGTAATTATAAATATGTTTAATTTCCCTAAGTTTATTTTGACCTAGAAATACATATTTGTACTGAGTTAGTTCAACTATATAATATGTGTAAATAAATGTATACATAAAATGCGTTAACTCTAGCCTTTCTAGTCAATTTAACTTACTTATGGCAATTTTATAAAGCGTTTTGATTCCTAAAGTGGTTCATTAAATATAGGCAGTCAATAGTCCTAAATTAAGATTTCCTCTTTTGTTTAATTTTCGTCTATTCATATAAGTTCTATTTAATTAAGATTATTCGTTAGATCGATAAACGTTTTATGCATAATGGACTTTCCTAAGGTGTATAGGTCAATCTCCATAAAATGGTTCCAACATTATTTCCTTTGTATGATTATTTCCTTAATGTGATTATAATATTCTGTTCTGATACAGTTCATGGATCTAGTTAATTTAAAATGTAGATAACAAAATAATTCATATTTATAACTCTCAATGAATGTATGCATATATATAGTTAAGCGTATAGAAAAGTTATCGTATCAACTATTATTAGCTGTATAACGAACACGATTAAATTATTAATCCAGATAAATGAAAAATATCAAGAAAATTATGCGCTATTTATACTTTTTTGTATTGTACAAAACTAATTTTCATTAAGCGTTATTAACTCAATATTGTGATGTGGTATTTATTGAATACATAATATGACTTTTTAATAACATTATTTTATTTTTTTCTTGAAGACTATTTTTCGAACACTCATTTTTTCGGTAACTTGTTTTCTTCAATTTTTTCTAAGAAAAAATGACACTGTAAATTTATTTTTAAAATTACACATTTATAAATCTATAAACTTTTATAACTTCTTACTACAGGTCACTTATATATACTTTAGACTCTATATTAGACTCTATATATAACAAGACTCTTTTCAATTAAGTAGAGGAGAGGGGAACGCACCTGCTGCTTGCCAGCTTTGCCCGAGGAGGCCCTGCTATTCATCTTGCCACCGAGAACACGACACGAATCAACCTCCGAGTCTGAAAAGCAGAGTTGACGCTCCTCCCGTTGCAGGAGGTCGAAGTGGGCTGCACGAAGGGCCGCCTGTTGTTGGGCGGCAACGGTTGCCGAGGTAGTGGGTGGGCCGCCGCCGCTGGAGCTGACACTGCGGTCGAGGAAGGTTGGATGTGTACCAACACCGCCGCTGTTGATGCCCCTGAGAGAGACGGCGCCGGTTGAGCTGGAAACTGTGGAGGAAGCCGAGAGGAGGTCGTCTGCGTAGCTGTCGTGCGCCTTTAAGACGCAGTTGTCACAGGCATCTCTGCAGAAGAGTGGGTGAAAGAAGGGTGGGGGAAGGTTCATCGGAGCTCATCAAAGGTTGGTTAAGAGTTCATAGAGGCTTGAAAGTTAGTTTATAAAGTATTTACTAGTGTTTCATGAAAATCTCGTAAAGAATTTCTAAAGGTAAATGTTTATAATGACTTGAATGGGTCATTAAAGGGTGCAAATAGTTTAAAGGGGTTATACATGATATAAAAAGATTCAAATGTATAGTTAAAAAATGAAATATAATATATTATATATAGGTTTATAATTTTCTATAATAAATAAAATATTAATTTATATTATATATATAAACTAGTATAACTAGTATATAGGTTATAATTTATTTATTTTAAAAAAATTTCCAAAGAATTTAAAATGAATTATAAGAGATAGAAAAGAATTCATTTATCTTAACTAAGCACGACGGCAAATACAAAGTAGTATTTTAATAAGTAATTTGTCGTGTTTTAGATTCTAATCTAATTATTAAAGTATTCCAATACTAATGTATCGGCATAAATATCCACAAAAACTGTTGATAAAGTGGTATTTATTTCATTGGTAAATATCTTGTGCTACATGAGTAATTATTTGTATTTTTTATTGTTTTTGAAGATTTTTATAATTATTTCTATCTATCGAGTATAGTGTCTTTATAAAAAAAATAACACTGCGTATAACGAGATTTTTTATTAAACCTGCAATGTAAAAATGTAGTAAAATACGATTGTTTCAAGAAAGCCATATTCTACACTATATGTGTTGGTGTATATATATATATATTACAGGTGTATGTGGAAAGTATTAGAAGCTGCTGATACAAATATATTATTGCAGCACTTCTTGTAAATATTATACCATATAAAATTCATATCAATATATGCATATATATCTACATCTCGTATTTATAAGTAATTTTTTGTTTTTGGCATAGACAATGCAATAAATATGAAAATATCTATTATTACTTGCAGTTTAATTAACTATATTTAAAATTTATAATATTTATTGAGTTTCATAGTTACTCATTAAGTTATACGTGAGTTAAACATATTATTAAAAAATATTATTTGGTAAAGTAATTTATTCAAATAGACTAGTTTAAATAGTTTAATTCTTTTTGGAAGGATGTAAATATCTTTAAAAAATATGCTGTTTAAAATAAGACTACAATTTAGAAAAAATTGTTGGACATTCTATTTAAACTTTCAAACAGCATATAATATAATGTTGCAACCATTATTTAATTTAGATAAAATAAGACGTCATTAAACAAAAAGTTCTTATAGAAATTAACGAGGCTAGTCTGCCAATAAATTTGACAAGTATAATCTGGACTCTTGCGTCCCTAAAAATTTGAAGTAGAAATCTAAATTACTAATTTATCTTAAGCTTGTATATACGTTGCTCTTGTATACAGTTGACTTATACAGCTGACTCTTGTTATCAAGTCAGCATGATCACTTTCAGCTGTCATCTGTCAACCATCAGCGAAGTATTTCATATGTGAAGAAGGTATGTAGCTAGGATTCCAACATTCAATACCAGTTCCCCACTTTATCTATAGCCAAAATCAATAATGGTTGGATAAGTTAATCCTGCGTATCTATTTCTCTGTATTTCTTACAAGAGCAGATTTCTTCCCAATATATGTGAAAAATAAGCGCGCAAATTCATTGCTCGGTTCCTTGTATCATGGAAGACTACCAGAAGAACGTCATTAGTATGTATGTATTCATCGGAATATAAGAAATGTGTAACTAGGCGAAGTGATAACAAGCAATCGTAAAAACAAATTAATAAGTTTAACAGAAACAACACAACTGGATGATGTACGGGTATAATTATTGAAGCTTTAATGACATGTAAGCTTACCAGTTTATTTAAAAAGGTATGTTGCACAAATGCTTAAAACAGGGAGTGTTAAAATTACATACATATTTTATTTCATCATCGGTATGTATGCGTATTATAATATAAAAGGTCACTGTATGTACTCTTAGTTCAGCTTGAGTTAAATATGGACAAAAATGAGGCTTTATGACACTAAAATATTTCGAGAAATTATTCACAAATGTCATTGTCCAATCAATTACAGTTTACTATTTTAGTATATATTATTCTTACACAGAGTAATAATAAACAGAGTTTCGTCTCTTTTTGATTTCATGCGCATTTTATCGACAGAAAATTGTTTTATTTCAATAAAATAGATATAAATTAGGTATTTACAAAGTAGTATAAAATATTAAATTATAAATCATTTTCAAGACAAGGCTATTTTCAACTTATTGTAAAGTTCCTACGTTGTTTGACATTTACAATATATTCAAATTTTATCTGTAAAACAATTTTATTAAGTTAGCTGTTTTATGGATATTTAGTTTTAAGGATTATATTATTTAAGGCATTTAGGTATCAAAACATTAGTATCGATTGAAATAAACATGGATCGAGTTGAAACTCTATCAATCAATACCTACTCTGTGTATAATTGCATGTCTCATGATTTATATATAAATATTTTTTTTTACTGAAAAGACACACGTAATAGTATTAAGTGTGAACAATAAATCAAACTATATATATATGTTTAAGAGTTTTTGTCAAGTACCAGGAACAGATTTCCAATTAAATACTTACCCAGCTATACATGAATACTTTTTTTGCTATTAATTTAATTAAAAATAATAATTGATATTAAAATTATAAAATAATATATAATAACGTTAAACTTTCTATAATAATTGAATATAGATGATGTTCTAAGCTCAATTTATATTTATTTATCTAAAATTCCATGGGATAAATTACTGTACTTTAAATTGAAATTATAAAACCGCACTATCCTAAAAAATAATTAACACGGGTTTACAACTTAATGGATTAGTAGTGAAATGATTCACATATTTAGTTTTAAATTTAGAGGTGCAATTTTTTTTTAATAATACATTGTGTTGGCATTGTAATAATATGATATAAGTTTACCGCCTTTTTAAATAATTATCCTCTGGTATAGCTCTAAAAGTAATATTTTCAAGCAATTAAAAATATTCCGATGATGGATTAAGTTTAAAGGAACTATTAAACTAAAATACAATTTAAATATGATGCCAAAAATTAATCATTGGAGATGTATCTCAAATATAATGGACTAATTAGGTGATTACAACATATTTAAAAATATGTTTTTGTAGACGCGATATTAAGCCCTTTGCATAAAGTTAAGTAATAACTACCGACGAGGTACCATTATCTATACTACACCGCTATGCTGTAATTTATAAATTGTCACTTTGACCCAATTCAATATATTAAACAAAACACAAATCGGCATTTCGTCTACAAATCAGTAAATAATTTGCACGCGCATCTAATTAAGAGAACAAGCTTTTGTCCCTTGACGTTATAAAAAATGACAGTTTGCCTTAAATCCAACTTGATTTGAACCCGCTAGAAAGTTTTTTGTGATTTATGGAAATTCGGAAGACAACGTGCGCAATGTATAAAATAGGGACGGAAAAATGCGGTCAAAAAGTTGTTATGGACAAATCTTTTGTGGTGGTTGTTATTGAAAATAATACGAAACATAATAAATGCAAATCTATTTTGTTAACATTATTTGTATACTAAGAGACAACAAATTCAGAGTAGTAAATTGATAATACAAAACAAATATTTAAATAATAGAAATAGCTTTATTACTATATAACTATTTTCGATGGTATATTCTTCAAAATCTTATCTAAAATATATTAGTGACATAAAAGCCCAACATTTCGTTATAATAAATAAGCACTTTTTTTACTAAATTATGAAAAAAATAAGTGAAATTATGAATGAATAAAAGTGTGAACATAAAGTATACTAGAGTATATAACAGAAAAGGGGAAATACATTTATCAACAAAAGTATAATAAATACGAATAGTCCTGCTGTCAACAATAAAAAAGCAATTAAAGTAAATGTTATTATTTTTCAGCATAATTGGTTATGCTAAATATCTCATTGTCATTAAATTGAGTGCACTATATATTACTAATTTTTTGTTTCCAATTCAACTGTTTATAAGGAACACGAACTTCTAGAAAGTTATACAAACAAGCAACTTCTTCATTGAAACATCGTGTAAAATTTATTTATTAATAATACATTAATTTGCGTTGAACAGTATTCACCGGAAATTGATTGTTGTAAATTAAATATCAAGTGCTTCGTAACAAACGCAAAATTTAATACAATATTATTTCATATTATTAAAAAAATTTAACAATTGACTATTTAGAGTTTATTTCAAAGTTTAAACCTCTCATTATATTTTGTTTTAATTGCTTCTATAGTATATTATCAGAAATAAGCCAAAGAGAAACAACACAAAACTCTGTATTAGTTAGTAGACATAAGAGACACAAATGAATATGTATTATTATCATGCCGTAGACATGGAAACGGAAGGTAATGTCAACCCGGTAATATGTAAATATAAGAAGGATAACTAAAGATCCGAATATCTACATATCACAAGTGACAGGTAAAAGGAAGCTAATGTTTGGATGCGCCTGGTCGATAGATATTGTAAAAATTCGATAGAAATTGGCAGGTTGATTCCCATAAAAGACCAAGAGACTTATATACCCAAGAGACTGAACCTCAGCTCCGACTGTATCTATATAACCACGTATAGAATAACTTTGCTGAACTATGTATATGAATGTTAACTTACCAAATATAGCTAGATTCAATTGCTTAATGTATTTCTGAAGTCATTCTCAGCACTAACGTAATTTCTCAAATACCTATATCCATTTCAAAGGAAGTTTCAGAAAAAGGAAAGAGTTGAAGCCAAATTTGCCAACAGTATCCGTATATGAAGCTATAGTTTTCCTTATCAGGCCTCTTTTGTATCGCAAGAAGTACCTATACACCGACATGCATACATCTTGAGGTGCTTATTTCAAAACTGGTTTTATAGGTAATGATATACCAAAGGAACTCCAACATACATACATTAAACGAGGAGACAGGGGTGGATAGAAGAAAGAAATTTTGGAGGATTCTGTTGACTAAAAGCTGGTGGAATACATCGGAACCAAATTATCCGATTTTGTGATATATTTCTGTTCATGCGTCGTATTTAAGTGTTGAAGCAGTCTTCAGTTTAACAGCAAAATACAGGGTGAGTGAGAATTGGAAAGAGAAAAACAATGTGTACTTGGGGTTCCGTAGAGTTTTCAGCTCTAAGTCCCTATCTAAACATTGTACAATATCAGTAGAGCCTTCTCTTGCCCTAGCTCAGGAGAATATTTGTTCATTTTCAACGCGCTTACTCGTTATTACCGCTGCTTCTACTGATGCAAGTCTTTCCGGTTCACTGGCGAAGTGTGTTCAGCTAGCGCCTGTCTGTCTACCTACTTGCCTGTCCTTATATGTTTGTCTCACCTCAGTTGATCGAAGCTTGAGACTAGAAAGTAAGCAGCTTTTGACGGTGTGGTATGCTTGATGCGGTACGATGCGGCTCACGTTGGTAGAGGTCTTTAAGTTCTTGCAGCATCTCCAGTGAATAAATCCCAAACTAGCAAAGAGAACCATTTGGTAGAAATAGAAATAGAAATAGGAATAGGAAATGAATTATCCGCAAAGAGGTCCCCTTGGCTTAGATCGTCCAAGAGAATAAAGACGTTTAAAACTTTCCCAAACAGTCTGTGTAAGGTCGATTGTCGGTAGAATTAAACGTCAACAGGATTTATTTTATAAGTACTTCGTGCAACACAGAGTGAGTGGCGTACAGTTTTATAATAACATAATTTCATCTGCATAGCCGGAGACATCTATACAACAATTGCTGGAAACAGGGTGCGTTTAAGTCCGATATCATTCCGATATCATTCCTAACGGGATCATATACGTTATCCGTTCGTTGGGAAATGAAGTGTCGAGGTATTGGGATAAATTTCCTTCCGCTCTGTGATTATACTCCCTAGACGGACTTTTAGGTAGAACACCAAAGTTTAATGTGGTGGGAGCTCAAACAATTGATTAGCTTCAATTATGCAAAATTTATTAATGATTTACGAATAAAGGGACTGTGAAGTATCGTGTTTATTATTATTATTATGTATTAGCTAGTTAATTAATTTCCATCTTATAAAAGTTCTGTATATGTACAGTTATACTAACTAGCGACAAGATCTTAAATACAAGGAATATTAAAATATATGACAAACTATGTAAGCCATTGAAAAATATAGAAAATATAGATAATCTGTAGGAGTTAAGAACGGGATAATATATACTATAGTTTTTACATAGTTGGTATAAACTTTATCTTTATATCCGGTCAATATAATTATATCTAGTAAATATAATCTAGTTTATTCTCGGAAAACTTTGCCACGCGAAAACCACTGAAAAAGCCGACGCATTCTTAACAAATAATAATCACCCTAGCAAGAAGTGGGGATCGATTAATTGATTAAATATTGAATACGTCCGAGTTTGTTCACTTACATGGAAGAGATGACAGCAATCACGAAGCCATATATTAGTTATGTATAGAGAACTTCAGAAATATTCAAAGCGCTACACCATCAAGTATTAATATAAACGCCCCATAATTAAACATACCCACACAGTCGTAAATATTATCTAAAAAAAAGGTCAAACACCATTTTTTTGTGTCAGGTGTACCCCCTCGCCCCCACTTTCTGACAAAATTTCTGAATGCCAAACTTATTCAGATGTAACACAGCACAGAAAACAGCGGAGAAGAAGAGGTTCGTGCGGAGTTGAGTTGTTAACAGAAATTTCTCTGCCTCGAGAAGCCAAGAAACGTATCCTTAGAAAGAAGTGGAGCGAGGCTATTAGTGAAACACTACCACCAGAGAGCAAAGTAGCTGTGGGTTACATTATAGTTAAGTAAAGGAAGTAGATACAATGTGGTTGAAGTTTATGTGAGATGTGCACGGTTGATCTCCAATTTTGGTGGAGGTATAACGTAAAAACAGAGAGAGAGAGAGAGAGAGGGAGATAGGAGGTTAAGGTTGAATGGGTGTGATATAAAATATGGTCGCTGCAAATAGAAAAGATTTATGGCTATTTTATTTACGGGAAATCTTCGGATAATCAATCGATTTATTTCACCGATTCTCGTATCGGTTGAAATTTTTTCGTATATATTATTTGTGTAGCAGCCATTTCGGCTATTATTTTTACTATTATTTTAATGGTTAGGAATGCAGGCGCGCTCTTCTTTTTATCTCAATATATACTGAAGAATGACAGCTCACGACTTACTGAAATTTTATTATAGACGTGTATACTAGATATGTATATAAATATCTAAAATTTCACATATGCGACACATCTATTAGAAATATGATAGTATCATGCCATAAAAATGTGTGGAACGAAGAAATTAATTTTAAATTGATTTACTTTTGTAGTTTGGTTGTGTGAGATAATATTATTATTTCATATTACGAAATGAGCTTAGACTTTTTCATTACATATATGTATATAATAAATAAAACAAACTAGAATGATACGTATATTCCTATTTAAAGGTCTACTAAAGTATTATGAAAACATTCAATATTAAAACTTTACATTAATTTGTTAGGTGGTTTGTTATTAATTACTTTATTGCAAGTGACTTAACGTTCAATAAAATAAGCCTACATTGACACATGTTGGAAAAAATACAAAATGCAAAATTAAACAAAACAAATTCTGTTAAATTTTGCGAAATAGCAAATATTTGATTAATAGGTGTAAAGCATTTCATCTTAAATCTTAGTACAGGTCAATAAAAACTATGCATTTTCATAAATTATTTAAAGGCGGAATGAATAAAATTCAAAATATAGTTCGGTATAATTTTGTTAAATATAAAATTCTAAACTATATTATTATTTTCTAAGTTGATTTTATACTTCACATAGATTCAAACTTTATTAAAAGCAAAAAACAAATTTCCCAACTATAATTTATAAATGTGTTTTATTCAATAACTTATATGTAAATAGGTACCAAATTAAAATGGCTAATATGGAATTGATATATGTAGATAACTGCCTCTTGTACAAAATGTGTTACAGTATTTTTTATGGTCCTCAATATGCATGTTTGTGTCTATGATTTAATGATAGAAGTCAATAAATTCGTTATATATTAAATGTAACAAATTTGAATAAGTAAAATATACCTTGACATATACCCTCCCTGAGCATTTTAGACACAACAATATGTATACTGCTAAAAAACTATACCAATTTATCTAGTAAAGTTAAGAAAGAGATTATATACAAGTTAAAATGCTTTATTTTTCTTGGGAGAATTTTCTGTAAAAGTACAGCTAGGTATTGACGATTGACAGTAAGTAGTGATTGACACAAATCCAGGTCGGAGACGGTCATATATTATGGTCACTAACATATACATTGGGGAATGAACTACAACAACACCCCTCTCTCCCCACCACGACTCTACTCTACTTATCTATTATATGTAGTTTCTTTCGACATTTACTTTCTAAAATAATCGCCTAGTTTGTTGATAGAAGTATGTATATCTTTCGTACATCGCCTGGTAGATTTAGTTTCTAACCATATCTAATATGTATATATATATATAATGTTAATTAGAAATTGAAGAGCTAATTAATTGTGTAGAAATCGCAAAGAACAACCACCATTAATCTAGGGAATGTCTCCCAATGTTGTCATTCTTCTGTACAATGCATGCCGTCCAGTACTATGGAGACAATACAATGAGCCAGAACAATGTCTTGGCTCCACTCTCTTTAGATTGCAATTTAATTTAGAGAATACGAAATACAAGAGCTTATATGTTCTTCTATCAGTTGTAATATATAGAACAATGAAATCAGCAATTAACTAACTTTAGAATCAAAGATGCTTTAGTAATTTTTATTAGAAATTATCACCCCAGGCAAGTATAAAGTATACAGGCCATGTAAAAGTATATCCAATTGTTAAAATCGGCCATAATGCCAGACAGAAGCTCACACTTACATGTAGGTGTCTAGCGGCGGGTCTTGTGTATGGTTTTCAGTCTTTTAATTTTTTCCTAATTATACTTTTTTTGTGTTTGTCTATATATTATATTTACATTTTATATATGTGTCTAATGTTTTTATATGTATTTTGTGTGTTTATTTTATTTTAATAATTCATTTTCTCTTAGATTTTTATATAATCTCAATTAGGGATTTGTGCTCCTGCCTTGCTTATTTGATGAACTATAAACATGACCTGTACTAATTTACTTTCCTTTCCTTTTTCTGAGGAGGTTTCACCTCGAAATAAGCATATAAAGTTTAATTAGATTTAAGATTCTTTTTCTTTAAGCTCACTTTTAAAATTATTATTTTCTAAAGCATCGCCAGCTTTTCACTTTAGTTTTATTTGTCTAATGTGACAGGAGAGCCACATTTTTACATTTTAATATTAAGTAATTAATAAGTATTTAATCTGTTGTTATAAATCTGCATTTTTTCTGCAGTTGAAAACTATTCCATGAAAACTATTCTTTCACTTAGTTATTCAGTTGTATAGAAACTTACGTTATTATTAAATAAATATTAACTCAGTTTAAGGGTTGTTATATATTAATTACTTAGTGATTAAGATTGAAAACTAAAATCATCACCTCTCAGTTATACCGAATAATTATATATTCTCAAATAACGTGTAAGTAAAATGTAAGCGTATACAGATAAATAAATGTTAAAACAGGGAAATAATTTAAAAAAAATGCAATATGTGTACTTAAACGAGTATTTGTAGTTACTTCCTTTGTATATAATGATCATTTAAGACACAGCTGTCTCCTACTAAATTCCTTTAATTGTGGCTCTCCCTACGTGATAAATTACTGGTGTACCGATAATAATTATAAAGAGTGCATTATACATAAGCAAAGGTTAAAACATTCATGTAGCATATCTCACATTACATTGGATGTCAATGACCGTACGAGACCATAAAAGTCATTAAAAGTGAGAGAAATTACTGCATCAATATATCCGTATTTCTGATGTTTACATATATGTTATAGATATAACCGATTAATCCAATAAAAATTAATTTAATGTTGTTTTAAGTTGAATAATGGTTTTTCATTCAATTTATTTAATTTGATAAATTCTGATGTGCAATCTACATATAAATTGATAAAAAATTATTAATATAATATATTATAGTTTGAAAGTATTTAATAATCCTCGTCCTATATATAATAGTGCAATAACATATCAAATCCTATAAGTTGTCTCGCACTTCTTAAAACTTATACATTTATTAAATAACTTACTATTATTTAGTATTATATTATCTTTTTCTGTTGGTGACTAACCAAGTATATAAATATTGAAATATTTTTCAATAAATTCAAATAAAATTTTAAAATTATGAAATTATGAAATTGATTTTGAAACTATTCATTTTATGAGAAGTTAATTAATATCAATAAAAAATATATTTCTTCTAAAACAGTTTTTGACACATCCATAAAACCTAGCAACTTGAGTGTTATAAATAAAAGTTAAGTATATTTCGCTTGTTCATTGTAGAATGTTATATAATTGAAAAAATGTAATACAATTCTACTAACAATTTCTCATAAATTTAAAAATAACGAATAAATACAAACAATAGATAATTATTATACAAGTACAGTATATTAATGTAATATTGTGTCAAAATATTAATAATTTGTCGAAATTAAAAAATTCCAAATCGTTTATTTTTATGATCACCATGTTCAAAAACATTACACAAAATAGTAATACGAAAATTCACATGTTTACAATGTTTACAATTACTCACTGTACATAGGATTCTACATGTGACAATACCTAAAATAAAACAGAAAACATGTCCATAATTGCTGGAAGAAAAAAACACCATTTCAAACAAGACAAATGAACTCACCTCAGGTTTTCGAGCTCGTAGAAAACGCTGTTTTTACGGTCAAGAACGTAGATGGCCCGTCCAGGACCCGCGAACCAGTCAAGACTGAGGCGCTTTGGGAAAGTGCGCGCAAAGAGGGCACGGATGTTGTCAATATGGACGATCTTATCCGGGAGCCAGACCCGCTTAACTTCTTCCTCAAATACAAGGAGTGCGTTACCTGGAGGATGGAGGATAGGAATGCGGAGGAAATGAATATATATGTATATTGATAAAAAATAATACAATGAAGCAATAGACTGCATTATAATCCTGGACGAGAAAAGAAATTAAATATATATTTTACATTTATTGAAAAAGGAATACATTTTATTTATCTGAACACCTTTGTTTAGACGTCATTGTTATAAAAATTAAGTTGATTTTTTTAACGACTGCAGCACTGAAATGTATATGAGTACATATATAATATATTTTTCAAAAATTCTAAATTCTAAATTATACTCGATATACGAGCAGGTCATCTCTGAGTTCGGATGTATAGGAATTTAAAATGAAAGTTGTGCCAAATATTTTAAATAAATGATAACAATAGGAATTATTACCACTACTAAATACAAAAACCCGAACAAATATTTCAATAAAAACTTCAACAAGCCAATTAAAAACATGTATTTTTGTGGCTTAAAGAAAAAATACATATAAATATTTAAACTCTATGATTAACTATGTCTCGCATGCTAAAAATATGCACACGCAATAAATATGAAAGGTTATTAAACTCGATGTAATTGTCAGTCAAGGGGAGAGGGAAGGTATATACCATTTTATTTAATATGTACCTACATTAAAAATTTATTGTCTATACGTTTAGTTAATTTAGAGTGATATTCTCTTTTTTCCCAGATGCATGCGAGGTAAAGGAGAAAGATTCGTAATAGACGCAATGTTTTATGACGTTACTAGAAAGAATTTCATTAAAAGCTACATACTATATTTAATTTTCAGTCAATTTTGTATTAGAAACTTATGCTAAACAAGTAATCTTTATGTGACATGTGTAGTGATATAAATATCAGTCCTGAATATTGGAAAGATAATAAAAACAAGAATACAAATAAAGAGTTGTTAGTGTGTCAACGGGTTAAAGTTGATATTTTGCACAAAGTCTCTTGTGTAGGTACTGATTATACCTATACCTTATTCAGAGGCAAAAAAATCCAGATGCCATTTACGAATGGAGTTTACCTAAACCTGATTAGGTGGACCTTTCCGTATAGAATGTTCTTACCGAGAATGTATGGCTAATGAACTGAAAATGGTTAAGATATTTGGAACCAACCGTATTATAGCCGTAACATGTCAATTCACAGAACACGAGGGTCTAAATTGTAGCCTTAAATCTACATAGACATGTTGGATGTATATTTAGTATAAGTATATGGTAACATATTATAAGAGAACATTTGGGACAATTAGTATCACATATTATATATACCCATAATTTACTTTATGCGAAGTGTGAAATATTTATAGTTATTAGCACTTTTATACATATTACGAATTAAATACACTTTTATTGACATTTATATATATACATATATATGCCCATTCATCTGTGCACTTCATAAATTACAACAAGTAAAGTAAAATTTAAGCTAAATTTCTATTAATACACTCGCATAATACTTGATTGACTGAATATGTATAATAGAAAAACAACGCTATGCTAGGTGTCTAAAAAATCTTTAATGATTTTAAAAATATGACATATTAAATGTGAATCGATTTTCTTCATTAAATTACTACTGTCGAAATTACTACTACTAAGTTGTAGGAAAAATGCTTTTCATTTAGTAAAATTCAATATTGCAGTAACATTTAACATTCCGACTTTTCTTTGACACATCGAAAGTAACGATACTCGAGTATCCAAAACCGGCCCAAAACTGTTGGTGTAGGTATTTTTTTAGTTGGATACTGCAAAGTTGATTTTCAGTGACAAAGAAATAAACGGATACTATATTTATAGTTACAATCATTTATTCAAAACCCCATTTATTGACAACAAAGAAATTCTATACTATATTATAGAATAGAATTATTATTATAAAGTTATAGAAATTCTAACTATTCTATTATATAATAGTATAATTTTATCACCAACTACAATATAATATTTTATAACAAAAACAAAATTATGCAGTTAGAGGAGAAAAAGTCAAATTATTAACTTTCTATCTTCTTTTTTTGTTTCATTAATGGTTAATCTTTCATAAGGACTTCTTGAAAAAGTTGAATGATTATTTCACAATGTGCCTAGCAAATGTATATACATACACCAAGCAGGTGACAACATCAAATACCAATGCAATATATATATATATATGATATATGCTTAAAACCGAATACAAGCCTGGGAATTGTTGCTATAAAGTAATAAAATACATAATTTCGTCTCGATAAAAATGAAAAATCTATTCCGTGAATAATAAAAATAATTTAAAGAAATATGTTTATTTATTTCCTATTTATTAGTTAACTATTACTATAATACTAGTTTATTCCTTGTTTGTTAACAACAATAAATAGTATTGATATAGGTACACAGAAGTAATATAATGCATAGTAAAATAGTCCTCAGATATATTTAGATTTTAGTATTTTTATGAGTTTTACAGCAACTAATAAAGGCAACGCAGCTGTATAACGTTTTCAAAAAGGGTTTTGTAAGATTCATTTTAAGCATACATATTTTGCAATACATATACATATTTTCGAAATAATACTATTATTACCTTAAATGTCCATATACGAGTATAATCATAGACCGTCTTTTAATAATAATTGGCAAACATAATATAACCTTATTTCAAATTATTTTAATTATTCGTAGCTTATCAAAAGATAAATCCATTTATAGAAAGTAATATTGCATTTTTATCTTCAAACGAGGATTAATTATTAACCCCAAGAAGATATTTGGATAATATTTTTAACATTTCGTTTATTTCCTTTATGTAGCATAATTACATGTTTTCCTTGTCTATTTTTAATGAGCAGCATTTATAATATCACTGAATTTCTGCATATAACGACTCTTTAATCTTTATGAATATCACCTATTAGCAATAAATTAGTTATGTATTTTTCTTTTAAACTCAATAAATGCCTGTTTCTAAAAATATGTCTGATAATAATATGCGTCTGTGACGTATGCGAGATGTACCTATACTCGAAACATATTTGCTATATATTTGATTTTGTACAATAAAATAGAACAAATGTATTCTATAAGAAAATATTGATATATGAATAAATATAAATTCTTACGCCCAAGGATTTCTGGGTAAGATAAGAAGAACAATCTCAACTTCTATATGTGTGTTTGAAAATGCTTATTTAATGCAATTTTTAAAGACAAATATTCTCGTATCTCTAATTATCATTTGTACATTACATTGCATATATACATATATTCCTAATGTACGACTGTGGAGAAGAAACAATTCTCAAGAACATATTCAACAATTTCATCTTATTTCCGATACCAAAAATATTGCAGTATATATATAGCAGGCGAGATTTGAAAAGTAAATAGGTTGATATACTATACATAGAACACAAAGACTAATCAATTGTTGGATTTTTATATTTTATTGATCAGATATGCTTTTAAAAATTTCACACTATCTTCCCCTTTGTAAAAAGGAATTAAAAGCAAGTAGCAGGTTTAGAGGTTAATATAAAGGTTCAATTATGTATGTAGATGCATATAATGAACGTTTCTTTTCTTTTCTTCTATATATCTTATATTTATATTTATACATATCTCAGACCTACATTTGTCTCTTAAATAATCATCTTTATTAAATTAAAAGTATACTGAATTAAGATTTTGATTCTTTCTCTTTTCTAGGTTTGTTATAAAGAATAATCAGAAGATATTCTGATGTACAACTTTGCTTACATTATAAATTGTAAATATCATTAGGTATATTATGTAATTACCAACAGCTTTGATCTATTTCTATATAATTACATACATACATAATAATATTTACACACAGTAGGTATAGATATCCCAGTTTAAAATTATAATCATAACGTTTGCAGAAGTGATATAACGCATAGTTTATTTCAAGAATTATAAAAATTGATATTAATATTTTATTGTATACCATATGTCTTTATTATTTAAAGATTATTAATTTTTATTCAATAAACACTAAATGTATTAAATTAAACACTTATTTATTAAATATAAGTGATATGATCAAGATATTTGTGAAATGCTTTATATAACAAAGTAGGTCCCAAATAGGGTGTCATAAATATATCATATATCAAATTAATGAAATTTATTATATAAATTGAATATAAATATGATATATAATAATTAATCATTTTGATTCATTTTGTACTTAAATTTAAAGTCGACTTTTTAGGACATTTTTCGATATACATGTATATATTTCTTCCTACATGTAGGTATATACAAATACCCTATTATTTAGAATAAGTATGTATTACATTTATATCTATATGTATGCATGAATTTATATTTATAATATGTAATTGAAGACTGTCAGAAAGTTTATACACAGAATTAGAAGATTATTCCTCCAAAGCGTGATCAATTAGCCTTTATTAGGCACAGTGTACACTAAGTCATAATATCAAAAATGTCTAATTAAGATTATCATTAGATGCAACGTCAGTTATCATCATTTCTCGACTGAGTTCTTGGCATAATTGCTTACCATGCTAATATTAATATACCAACTGTATCCCATTTAACAACAAGAAAAGGAAAAAATAACATTAATTTATTTGGAAAAAATCATGCTGCTTTCAAGAAAAAGACGAGGATCTTCCTGTCTCTATGCAGATGTATTTATGCACACCCCAATATCTAGATCCCGCGTGGTATTTTCCTAGGCTTTGTTGATCTAATTTGCAATAAGAGAGAAGATTGATTTTTCACTTTTCATTTCTTGAGCAGATCGCTGTAGATATTATAATGTCCGCATGAATATATGTCCATAGATGGCGTTACAGAATATATAGATAGATAAATAGGCCAGGTATGTGTCTCACAAACCTAAATGGGACACCTGTACTACCAGTACCCTAAGGAAGGTACCTATAGGTTGGTGCATTTATTATTCATTTCTGAGGATATAGATCACACGGAAAGAAGTGGGGATCCAGAAGACCTACATATATTAACTTGGACGGCTCTCTAGAATCAATTCCCACCGAAAGACAGTTCCAATAGACATAATTATGTCGAGACTGCAATATGAACCTAATATATATGTATACACCTTCTTCAGCTCTATATAAAATTATTGTGTATATATTAGGATTTTCTAGAGAGAACACATCTGATACATATACCCAGCAATATTTATTTACCTTGAGTTACACTATAAAAGGCATATAATATATAGAACATATGGTGTGTTTTTAGGTTTTAATGTGATATGAGAGAAGCTTTATGCTGGACTTCAGAGAGTAAGAACGCATGTTTGATCATTTGTTTTTATTGTGTCAGTTTTCATTAATTTTGCCCTATATATACCGACTTCTATACTACCTACTTGTATTATTCCTATGCATTGATCACCGGTTATAGAAGTTTCGAATTGGTTTCGTTGTTTTTATATTAAATTTTGATTAGTTCTAGATCCGCTTTTGGTACATATAATGTACGCATGTTTGTAGCTATGATACAGAGTTCCTAAAACATTAAATAATGAAACAAATCTCTGCGCCTAATAAATAATACAAAATCAAGCTGCATAAAACGATAATTTCTGGATGGTGATATTATACATTATGTTTCATGTGAAAAATTTATATAATTTCACGAATTATCAAAATACGAAAGATGAAGCCCAGCAGTGTCGTTAAACCTATACATACCTGTGTCTTACATATATACATCATTTTTATATCTAATTTATTACTTAAAGTCACAATTTGCTTGCTTGAAAGTAATGACAAATATTCCCTTTTATTATATTCACAGCATAACAGATTTTTAATTTTTTTTTTATATTTTATATAATTTTTTTTAATATCTAATTATCTAATGCGACATAATGAAACTGTTATAACGTCGTAAATGGATCTTCTACTTAAATATCTGTCATTGGGTATAAATTATACCCACTTGAAAGACACTCAACATGAAATTATAACACAAACAATTGACAATTACCTTTTATTTAAATATCCGACCTATTTTTTAACATAGTTGCTATAAAGCAAGAATAAATGATACATTTTCGTCATACACATTAAAGTCGAGGAGATATAAATTTTCGATAATTGTTATCACGTTCATTATATGTAACCATTAGAGACTGTATTTTTGTCTCTCCATTGAAGTATAATTTAGAATAGACTTTTCATTTATAAATAAATAATGAATAATAATTAATATACAATAACAATAATTTCATTTCATTGCAATACATTTCACAATATATTCATAAATTTTATTTAATAGAATACAAATTTACAATAAAAACATATATTTTATAAATTAGTTTAAAAAATAAGTATTGAATTAATTAATTTAATAAAATTTATAAAAAATAAAAACAATGTCATATAATTTATAAAATTAATTTTGTCGTGATTTGAAGTGATACATATTATATTTGGTTCTTTCAGACAACCTTCTCCTATAAACTGTTATGCACTATTTTTTTATGATTTCTCCTTTCTAATATTCTTTAATTATGTCTCGTGAGTAATACTATCACTGAAGTGAAGGAAAAACTAGAATCAATTGTTCAGTTGAATGCACACTTCCTTTTTACAGCATTTAAGAAGAAAGATATTTAATCTTATAATTTAGGAGTCTATAAATATAAATATAATTGTTTACATATAATATAGTTAAAGTATATTATTGGGAGAGCATAATTAAACATTTAGTATGTATAGTATAATATATATAGATGCTTTGAGCAAAAAAAAATTACGGGGAAGTCTCTTGCTAATAGTAAAAATCAATAAAAATTATGTCATATCGTTGATTTTCATTAGAAATGACTCGTAAATGGAAACTTTACGACAATTAGGAAGATTCACTTAAACTTAGACTTACACACATATGCATGTATGAAGGTTTGCAAGGGTATGCATGCATGTGGTTCTATTTATAAAAATATATACATATAGGTATAGGTATAGGAAACAGAATGAATTTTAACATTTTGAGGAGCAAAAGAGAAGAATGTGGAACAGGAAATGTACATAGGAAATATTACACTAATTGAAAAACTTAGTTTGGGTTTTAAGTTTCTAGTAGAAAAAGGGAATTGAGGACTGTTTATGATGATTGTATGTAAATGTTTTCACTCTTTATAACAAATATTCCAAAGGAAGTACAAATTGTTTAATCTGACGGTTTTCAAACATACTATGTTTTTGCACCCTGGACGAAAATAGTTTTAAAAGAGAATCTATTTTTCTCATACTGATGCATAAATCTTGTATGATTACTTCAAACGATAAGTAATGTAAATTCATATATATCTATATATATTTATACAACTTTTATGTACTATCTGTATTTTGTTTTTATGCAATTTAATTATATTTATATACTCCAAATGTATTTGCATTAATTGTATTGAACTCTTAAAAGTGTTATTTGTATACAACGAAACATATTGAGAAAATAAATGTTTTTACAACACCAGCTGATTTTCAATCCAAAGTGATCTTCTATAAATTCTTCTATAAATTCTTCTATGCGAATGACTCGCAAGTGACTTATATAGGTCGAACTAAACGTCCCTTTAGAATAAGAGAAACTGAACATATCAAATCTCCAGTCTAGTCAACAATCACATATCTTCCCGAACTATGTAAAATCTCTCTACATTTAAAATTTAGACCGTACTCAAGATAATTTTGAACTGCGTCCATAAAACAAGCATTGTATATTAAACATTTCAACCCTAATCTTTTTAAATAACAATGAAGTTTGCTACTTTCTTCCTGTTTTTAACTTAGTTAGTGTTCTCTTCCATTTTGCGTTTTTGTTAATTAATTGTAATTTAATCTGTTTCTTTATTTTATAGTTATATTTATTTAGCTTTAAATTGCTCACTTTTTGTCTGATTTTGCTTGATGATAAATTTTGATAATTCGAAGCATGTCGTTCGCCATAAATAAACCATATTATGTTCCAATACGTTTTGGCTCTCCTCTTTATATTAAAATTCATAAATATTGTTATTATGAAATTGTTGATTATTTTATTCATTAACATAATAATTACAGTAATAGATATAACATGTGAACTGTTGTTAACATTTATTTAATTTATTTAATTTTGCAATTTCGGTTGGAGCATTATTTATTTAAGTTATAATAGATATATCTAAAACAATTAAAAAAATAAGATTAGATACAGTTAATTTTTTTCCGGACCTGTATAAAGGTATAAATTGCTGTGTTTTTTCTTTCAAACATATATCGGTTCATTTTATACATATACGTATTTGAGCATATTTCTTTAGTTTATTTCAAAATTTAAAATTATTTAATTAATATTAAAATATAATTGTTGTAATATGCAATTATTAACATATGTATGCTTATCTAAATAAGTGCATATTTCATTATAAAAAAAAATTTATTTATTATAATTTAACTGCAATAAAAAATATTCAATAGTTAAATTACTTAACAGATAATTAACAAATATGATTACCTAACAATTTTTAATATTATAAATCGGACAAATAACTTATTATCTAAGCAATCTATGAAGTACAACAGTCAATAAGTGAAAAATAATAATGTCATTCAAGTATTTAAATATATAAACTTAATAGTTATTTAATTGGTGTTTCTTATTCCAAGAGTAATTCTAGAGTGAAAAGTAAGAGGCACCTAAAGGATACATATTTATTTCAATAATGTTTTAGATATCTATTTAGCATACCTACTAAAAATGGTTTTTAGATAAAGTATATTAAACTAGATTTGAGTATACTAAGTATATAGTAAAAAACTAAATACATAGAGAAAGTGCAAAATTGGACAGAGTTGGGAATAGAAGCTCAATTCTTACCTAAAAAATCAATCAACTTGCTGAAAAAATTTTGCAGATAGCTTCACTCAAAAGAAAGAGCAGGAGCCTAGTTTGTGGACACACTTATAAATTCAGCAGCCTCAAGAAATAAACGCGAATTCAACTGACACCAGTGCAAAACCCCCCCCCCTGACTGGCCTTTCACAAATTCCGCGTGAGCAATTTACTACAAATGTCTCGAGAAATAGATCCAAAAAAGAGACATATATCTCACGAATTGACTTGAAGGAAGAGAGACCGAATGAAAATAGATATAGATTTGACTCCAGAAAATGACTGTGAGCGAGACAACGAAGGACAGATGAGGGGGAGGGGTTGATCCTCAAAGCCTTGCGAATTTCTATCGGTTTCTAGGTTTACGTCAAATAATGACACACATATTTCGCGTTTCGTCTGGTGGTTAGACGTCTGACCAACGCAATCGACGATTATAGGGAGAATTGAATATCTGAAGAGTAGAAACAGATTGAATCCAACGTGCTGCCTACGGGGTGGAGCTTTTTAGTGAACCAAGGGTCTTCAGTGGGAAAGTACACCGTTAAAGTCCGACGAAGACGATTTGTGCTGTTTCCATGAAATATCGTAACAACAGGAGAAAACGTCGATGGTACTATATTTCGTTCGGTTTATTGCTCTTTTGCCGTTCAACGCGAAGAATTATTAGGACTGGAGTATTATTATGGCTGGTCGTGGTGGTATAGTTTGAGCCAGTCTGTTCGATATTTGACTGTCCAGGAGAGATGGAATTGAAACGAAAAAGAGGAATCTTCAAGTTTACCACAATTAAATGATATGAAGATAGTTACGTTTTCCTCGTCTTCTCGTTCGACTGTGTAGCCAGGTGATATTTGTTTCGTGTATTGAAAGTCGTCAATATCCGAATCTTCTTCCTCTCTTTCTAAGCTTTCTCAACTTTTTGTTGTTAGAAAGAAGAATGTAAACGTAAATAGAACGGGGAATTTGGCGGAGGGGCTGTTCTTAACTGATTGTTTTCTACTTTGCAGTCTATATTGACATATATACTGAGCCAACCAGAGTATTAAAAAAAATAGAATCTTATTATTTTTCTATATATCTCTCTCTTTACTTGTCTTTTTCTGTTGCGACTTCTGTTTTTAGTAACAAAATGACACATACACAGATAAACAAAAAGCGAAGGAGCAAGAATGAAAGAATAAAGTCACAATTGTAGTTCGCGAGAGGGGGGTGCGTGTCCCTTGCAAAACACAAGTGTTATTGTTATTTTATGGGGAACCCCGGCATTGACCAGCCATCACAGAAAAGCTAACTGTTTACAAGAATGCCGCGTTTGTTGTTAGAAGTACTATAGTTGTATAGTTGTGTAATTGTGGGCACTCATGAGCCTTCAGACTACTAACTAACTGTCTCCTCCAAACCTATTGGCTCTGTGGACGGGTTGTATATGGCAGTTACTTACTTATACGTTACTTACGTTATATTATGTAGTGACTGTTAGTTGTCGAGGCTAAACCAGGAGAGAGGAAGGAGGGTATAGACTAGAAAAATCTCCTCATAACCTTATAGAAGAAGCAGCAGAAGAAGAAAATGACGCAGCGAGGACGAATCATGAATCTTTTGGAAGAAGGGAATAGGGGAATACAGTTTACACAGTCTCGCCGTATCAGGGTATGGTATTGATTGAATTTTGCAGGGTTATACGTCGTTAACCGAGGAAGCTCCAAGTAAGAACCTTACATTGCCTCTACTTCACCTCACAGGACTGCTAACAACTTACTGACTAACCTACAGTCGACATTAGACAGTGTCAAGGGAGGGGGGGGGGCGTATTACGTTTAGTTATGTACATAAGTCAACTTGGCAGAAGGGATGAACAGATTTAAGAGAAATGGGGTGGGGAGCATTTTCGTTCTTTTCTGAAATGATCTTTAAATGATTGAATGATCGCAGATTTAATAAATAGGTGTTCTTTTAGCTAATATATATTATGCAGGAATAATAATTGACTTATAAATGTATTTGTGGTCAAATGTATGAATTAATTAGTATTATTTCTGCGTCTCACTTCAACTATTTTATTACAACAAATTTGGGAATAAAATAAATAAAAAATTCGCATATTAATGAATTTTGATAATTCGACATAAAAAATATAACTAGAACTAATCAATTCATGAAAAATGTGAATACCAAGCTTTTTTGAAAGAAGGTTTTTGCTGTTAGCGTTTGTCATAACGTATGATTCATAGAAGTTCCAATGAAGTTCATATATTCATCTACTGTTACTTTTGAGATTTTAAATATAGTGAACAAAATGTTCACCCCGTATGTTTAAATGTAGAAATAAAAAGGTTTTTTAATGAATTCTGTGGTAAGCACCTAAATTCAACTTAATTATTTAAGCGTAATATTATATATAGCCTGTTTAGAGCACCGTTCATTACCAAATATTCATAAAATAATAGTATAATATTTCATAGTATATACTTAAAGTATAATGGGGTGATCACAATAATATGTTTTGTATTATCATATAAATTTGAAACTAATGATTTCAACATAAATAATTTTAGCCAATGTTGAATATGTATAAATATTAAGCTATGAAGGCATTTTCATATTATTAGGGGCCTGTGCAAAAATTAAGGCATGGGGGTTACAAAATGACAAAAAGGGTCGCTATTATTGGAGGTATAATTTTCCTTATACAAAACATAGTATAAAAACATGTGAATCATTAATAGATTAAAATGTAGTTTACAATCAAGATCAGCACAATTAATATTTGAATACATTAGATGAGTGAATATATAGGTACTGAAATATATATTGTAACACCATAATATACATACACATATTATTATTATATTAGTTGTATGTTAAATAGTGTATATTTTCATTAAACGAGTAAGTCGTACCTATATATAGCATATTATAGTATGTATTTTAATTATTTAACTAAAAAAATGCGTTTCTCTCTAGTGTAAATTTAACATTTTAAGGGGCGCAACTTTCAGGGGGGAGGGGTTCCGGAACCCAAAGAACCCCTTAAATAAGTTAAATAAGGTTGTATATAGTCAAAAATGTACTTTCAAATTAATGTTATCGATTTTGCAAAGCACAAAGGTTAACTCCTTTTAAAGCTTAAAATACATAATATGCATGTGCAGCAAATCCAAATTATTAATTTATATTTAACGTTTATAGTCTATTATATGACCGCATCTCTAACATATACATATGTAATTATTTTACAAAATATATATCCATATATAGAAATTTCAACTACTTAGAAAAATTACATTTCTCCTTAACATTGTAAGTTATATATTAACCATATCAATAGCAGAAAGGACTTTAAGGCATCATCCCAAAACTTTTTCAAATGTTTTAATGAAAAAATTGATCAATCCTATCTTCCGTGGCTTACATCAAAATAAAGTTTGTCAATTTTTACTACTATATTCACTACTGTGCATCCAAAGAGCTGGTCACGTGACCTCGCTCTAAATGTGCACCCCTTTGTAAATAAATTAGCAAAATATACTTTTTAAAATTAAAAATGTATATATCTCTTAAAATATAGACAAAACTCTGACAGTGACTATGCTATAATTAATGTAATATAATAATTTATACAAAGTTATACAAAATTTGTTTTCTTGCAGAATATTTTAGAAAACATTTAGTGAAGCCTACATTAATATTAGTTATATGTATATAGTTGATACTACAACACATTATTTAAAAAAATATGTAAGACGTATTATTTTTATGAATGAAAAATTCCTCAACATGTAATTATTTAAAATATAAAAATGACCTTTTAGAAAATTTCCATATTTAAGTTCTTCATTATACTTAATACATATTCCAAAAAATATATTTTAAATCTGTGAATTTAGAATATCTGTATCACATCGCATAGGAGATGCATTTAAAGCCACCTATATTTAAAAGTATATGAACAATAATAATTTCTCAATTTGTAAAAAGTGTGAAACACATTGAACTATTAATTTTCTTCAAGTGCTACAAATAGAATGAATATGAGAGAGAATTTTGTGAATACATACTTTGCCATATAGCTAAATTGATTTTTGAAGTTATAGAATGTTCCATGAATGCTGGAGCTCCATAATTTACTATTAATTTAGATTCTGCAGTTAGTTTTTAAGAACGATTTATATCTGAAATCAATCAATCAGAAAATTGGTAAAGATACCTGGAAAGCACACACACATATTACATATTTTGGAAAAATAGAGGTTAACCATTTTTTAAAAATAAAAATGTATCAGTATTTTTGTTGATGTTAGAAAGTCCATTCTTTCTTTATAAGGTTGAGAAGGTTTGATTGACATAATATACTAAAGATTCACACTTTCAAGAAAGTAGGAAATACCTTTAGATATTTTATAATTATTAAAAATATATTATTTTAAGCATATTAAAAGAATGTTATGTATAACATTGGATTATATACGAGGTTATAGATATATATATATATACCAATATATTATGTATGTTATATACTTAATGTACCTACTTAATATTGTTGTCCGTATAATGTACTTAATATTATTACGTCATTCCTGATTT
>JAYRBW010065642.1:0-28757 GCA_036023295.1 Invenusta paracnida | reverse complement strand
TTTGAATGAATTTATATCTTTTAAAATTGTCTGTAGCTAACCAGCTTTTTGCCATTTTTGGCGATAAAAAATATGAAATAACGATTCTATAAAGTAATAATATCTGATTCTATTAATCTATTAAGGCAATAAACTTACCTGCTAAAACTGATTAATATATTTATATTACATAGTATACAAGAATAGATCTTATAGCTCATACAAAAAACACCTGCGCTGTCACAACTATGACAGACGTTTGTAACGATATTGCTTGTCTTTGTGCCACAAGGTACTTGGATTAAAAACTTAAGAAAGAGCAATGTCAGTCTTGACAGCAATTTTAAAGCTCACTTTGCACACACATACTTTTATAAAAGCAACTATATACTATTAATTGATTTTCTTTTATTAATATGTATCCCAATTCTGCTAGGGTTTTGATGTTATTATTGTTATTACACAGTAGGTTGTAAGATGCATGAATTTGTATTTGTTAAAATTACTTCAGATTAGAGTTTTATATTGAATTATTCAGGTTAGTAATTTTTATTGAGTTTTGTCAATTTAAAACATATATATACTATATTTTAATCTATATTTTAATCTATATTTGTAATGTGAGATTTTAAGCATTCTAAAATTGTTACATATCCAATATTACCAATTACTAACCCATATTATGATGGCGGTTTTTTTTATTAGGTGACTTTCACTTATTTTATATGTTTTATTAATATATAAATATGTTACACTTATTGCAATTGTTTACATTCAATGTTTCTAATCGATTAAAAGTCACTATTCTGTATAGACAAAGCTGTACTATACATATACTGTTTATACGTGGTTCTGTTATTATTAAACTTACCCGCACTCCTTGACTTAAATAAAAAAACTCCCATCCGACTTCGACATCAGTGACGTTTATCGCCATGTAATCATAGTGCACAGCTAAATGAAAAAAGAATAAATTGAAGTAATAATACGAAAACTATATACACAAATGTTGAAAGAAGTACATTTAGGGTAAAAAATAATGTTTATAATTTACAGTTGGTAAAATTACAATTTTGTGCGAATCATCTCGGTAACTTTCGCGGCTCACTGCAGCCCTTGCGTGCGCATTAAAATGATATTAAGTATTCCTATATAGTAGCTTAGTCTTAAAGACATTAAGAATTATTAGTTGTTATATTTTTCTTCTTAAGATATATTTGTCATACTAAATAATATCACCCTTGCCTGTGACGTAATCGGCTAGAATGTCAAATCATAAGCGTCCTTGTTAGTGGACTAAGGCGATTGCTTCAGCTGAGACCAAATCCACATTTGAGGCTCACCTTCGCGACTCCACTATAACTATGCTTCAAAAATAGCTGCATGTCGCACTCGTTCCACACAAACATACACTATGTAATTGATTCATAACTACATATAATAGATTGATTTTTTTTAAATTAAATATCTTATTCCTGATCTTTATAAATGGTATTTTTAATCTTATCCAAACCCTCTTCTCTCTCTTTCTCCAGGTCCGGTTCCCATCCCACTTTAGCTCTGATCTGAAGGATCTGCTTCGAAATCTGCTTCAGGTGGACCTGACAAAGCGCTACGGCAATCTCAAGAACGCCGTCAACGATATCAAGAACCACAAATGGTTCTCCACTATCGACTGGATTACCATTTACAAGAAAGAGGTAGGTGGTATACGTCAGATTAACGCTGAAAATCAATCTCTCTCATTTCTAGGATAACTTGATGAGACGGAGATATTTTAAAGGCAATTGTCATACACAATTTGTTTTATAAATCACTACTTTTAGACTACCCTCACTGTACTCTAATCTGTGTAATTATGGTTAACACAGTCTGGTCTGTCACAATATCTTTTCATAACCGTGGTGCCTTTTTTGCATTCATCTATTGAGTCGCTTTTTCTCCCTATTTGAACCCATTCACGTCAATTGTCGGCCAATTGACGGATATCCCGTCGAAATAAAAATCATTGCAGTATACTTGAAATGATTTTATCTCTGTATGTTAATATTTCTCTCAACAGCAACTTATTCATAGCCTATGTTGCACTTTTATATTTGGTATATAGCAGGCTAGTCTGGCTCTCAATAAAACTGGGAATTTAATTGAGTGGACGTTCTAAGTAGCGGGGAATACAGAGTGATGATCAGCGGTTCAATTATTAGATAATATAATCAGTTAAAGTTATAAGCTGTATTTAGAGTTTGGTACATAAAGTAAGGCTTTGCGACATTTATAAATGTAATGTATATATATAGGCTATATTCTACAATAATTGTTGTGAAGTAAATTATGTAGATATAACGGATGTGTGGGCGTATAAAGGTTGAAAGTGCCTCAAACTTTTACTGCTCATTCATTCTCGGTGTCATTTTAAGAGAATTTTAATCATTATTTACTTCCTAAGTATTTGTGGTTCATTCCAAACACATTAATAATTAATGAATTATAATTTAACTATGATCAAACTGTTAAAAGTAATGCTTAACTAATCAAATAACTGCTCTAATCTGTATTTATTGTACTACAATGTGATGCAAAAGTTCAGTTAGTCAGTTTATATAAGTAAAGATTAGAAAGCTTAACTTTTGTAGATTTTGCATACCTTACTTAAAAATGTGTTTCTTGTAATATCACGAAAAATATAGTCTTTTAGTATTAAAGAAATAATTATACTATGTTGTATATGATATATGCTGTATGTTGTATTTCTGCCAAAATTTTACACGTACGATTCATGTTAACATATTAAAATTATTAGCATATTATATCCCTTAAATATACTTAATATACAGTCAAATTTACTTATTTTAGGAAAAGTCATTTCAGAAAGATGTCATTCGGTTATATTCTATAGCTACATTTGTTGCTGCGTATCTTTTTATTTGTAGTACACATTTAATATTGTATAAACGTCAAATAAATAAAACAGTGAATCACGTTTAACATTTCAGATACATATATTATTTAGTTATATAATCGGTGGGGCTTTTTACAAATGATTTATTAAGAATGTTAAAATATATGAAAAGATGTACATTTTACTTTTTATCAACATAGTACATTACTATAAGAGACATACTAAATCAGGAAATGAATCATTGCCTTAAAATTTGCTAGTTCTTTTAAGAGTAGGAAATATATAATAGGATTCTATCCTATCGTTTATAGAAGGATATAGAGCAACGATTATTTCATTAAATTCCTATATACTATATATATATATTTGTGTGTACATACATGGTGATATGAAGAAAAGTTTCAAATAATACATTGGAATTCGATTATAATTTTTTGTCATAATTTTATTCTAATTAGAATACTTGTACCTCGCTTTATTTAAAAATAATTCACTTTTTTAGACATTTAAAAAAATCTTCTTTATTTTGTGGTTAATGAGACTTGATAATTATACATCAAATACACAAATCACCCACCCACTGAATTTTTATTTACAAAGTAAATTAAGATAATTGTGTGTACAAAGTATTTACATTTAAGCTCATAAAGAGATATAAAAAAGTAAATAATTGTCTATTATACACTGTTTGATTTGGATTTTGTTTATTACTTTATGGGTATGTTGTGTTGGCGATCCTGTTGTATCCTTAACAATTTCTGATTAGCAGATTGCATATTCGTGAGCTTTATATTGTGTATTTGAGGTTTAAAAATTCTCAATTAGTTTTGCTCTATTTTACCATTTATTAGGTTTATCATAAGTAGTTCATGAAAAGCAATTATTTAGTAATTATGATCTTAACCTCATCCAGTGAATGTAAATTTCCTAATTATGGCGTATTATTTCCTCTACTTGTTTAGAATTGTCATTTTAAATCTTACGAAAAACAATTCATTTTAACTATTTTATCTTTAAGTTTGAAATCCAATTTATAAATGTTCAACCAAGACTCTTTTATGCCTCTCTTACATATTTGTATTTAGCTTATTCGATTTGCTAAATGTTCTTCTTAAACTGACATATATATATATATATGTACATGATAAAAATTCAAGCCTTTAAAAAAAATTATAACCATACTCAATAAAAAATTGACAAAACTTTTACATCAATCAACACATAACAGTAATATTCTCAAATATATTAAATTTGCGAAACGATTTGATTACTCGAAGCATGGATACAACAAAACCTCATGTAAATGATTTGTGTAATAAATCTCAATAAAACATTTAATGATTTTTCTAATAAGCTTAATATTTTAAATTACTATCGTTATTAAAATCTATATGTTAAGTCGAAATGTTATTGAAATGTGGTATAATAAATATATATTTTTACTAATTATAGTGCATTAATAAATATCGAATCAGTATTCTGCTTATATATATACAGCTCAACTATCTATTTCGTATCGCTTAAAAAGATCATTTTAAATATATAAAAAAGTATGTATTTGTATCGAACTATTTTAACAATGGTTAATGTTATCTTGTATGAAATATTATTGGATATCGGGCCTAATAATTGTCAATATACAAAAGGAAGCAGGAACTTAATTAAAAATTCCCAACGTAATTTACTTTCTCAGCAGTTTCGTTAAATTACTTTTTTTTTAATTAGCTATCTATATTTAGATTTACATATGATATAATTCACACGAATTATTTTCTATTCCCTCAAATTTCCAATCTCCATTGCGTGTTCATTTCTTTAATTTCATAGAAATGACAAACTTTCTTTCTTCTACAGTGTAGTAACTGTTTTAAACAGATTTAGTTAATTTTATGACGTGAAGTATTTTTTAAATTTTGATACCGCTTGTATAAATACATTATTTTATTTACTTTTTAGTTATCTGTTTCAATTTTACTTTTCAAATAATATATTTCAATGTTAATGATCTCTATATAATTTTGTTTTTATTATGTATATAATAAAAATAATATTTTTTCCTTACAACTATCTCTAGTATTGCAAAATAATAAGTTATTTTTAGGTTTAATAATATAATAATGTTACCGATTATATTTTAATTCTGGTTGTATGTAATATTAAATTAACATTTAAATTTGTGCATCACTATTTTATTTTTCATTCGAAATATGATATCACTCTTTATACCGTTTAGTTTAAATTGTATTTCTCTTGTTTATTATTTAAGAATATAACGTAAATGTTCATATTTGCATATATAAATGTTTTAATTTTACGGTGGTTCAATGGCCTATTTTTTAATCTATGCCGTTAATATTTATTACTATATTTCATCATATGCTATCAACAGGTGCTATACTACTACCTATAATTGTAAGTAGTAAAAGCATATTACATATAATAATTGATTTTGAACATTCTACCATTTTTTTTATTTCATTGGAAGAGTATAATAATTTATTTATTTTGTGAATATATATCTTGTTGCTTGTATTTAAGTTATATTGAGCCATCAATTTTTCAAATTACTATCTTTCTATCTCAACTATAGGTCGAAGTACCATTTACTCCCAAGTGCAAGGGCCCGGGCGATGCTAGCAACTTCGACGATTATGAAGAAGAACCTCTTCGAATAAACGCCACCGAAAAGTGTCCACGAGAATTTGCTGAATTCTGAACATCTTTTAGTCAGTAACTTTTGTCATATAAGAGAGACGTTCTGTTCTTACACCAGAGGCATCTTTTTAAATGTAACTTGCTTAATTTATGCTGATACGTATACTATACACATACTGCAACAAATTAATGCATATAGATATATACATTATTAGTCAAAATAATGAATAAAACATTGCTTAACGATTGGCTAAAGCTACAACTGAATAATATTTGCTTTTAAAACTCATAAATTATACAATTCAGTATTGTATACAGCGTTTAGAAATCAAAACAAATTAGAAATATGAAAACATATTAGCAGTGTTTATTGTAGCACAAATTTATTAAATATTGTGCATGTGTATTCTTTTCAGTATCATCAATAAAGAGTAATACTGTATCTACTTTTAAATTCTTTCTTATTCGTTAGTGCAACTTGATGTGCTTTGTTTTTGTCAGTTGTTGGTCAGTTGTATTTTTCACTCGAAGTAAATCAGTATTGATATTATTTTAAAAATCATTCGCATCGTCTATTTCTATAAAACTTAGTTGACACACTGTTTCTTGTATGTTCGTCTCACAGTTTAAAATAAAATAATAAACTTATCATATTCTACAAATTAACACAAGAATAGATAATCGTAGAACATTTTCTGCCGATCAAGTGCAACTTTTCTTCTTATTTATTTGATTATGAGTCAAACTGATTCAATTTCTATATTTATGGACTGTTTATAGATTGTTTTCTCTTACATTGTTTATCCTATCTATCTATCTATCTATATATATATATATATATATATAATATCTTGTCTGTTATTTAATACGTTATATTTTGTGATAGACATGTTTGTTTGACAATTAACCGTTTGCTCAGCGTATTACTACTGTTACCAATTTTGAGTAGTAAAAAGCTTTTAATATGGATTTTTATTATTTTTCAATTTCATTTAATTCATGTATTATACATAATATATTATTCTATGTATTCAAGAAAAACAACACGTATTTAATATTCTGACTGTATATACCTTATCTTTCTTCGTATTTTCTTCTCTTTTCTCCTGAAGCTACCTGTTTGTGGACGTGTCCACTCTTTCTACGACTATGTATTATTATTTTACCAAAATATATTCAATTATATTGTACTATGTTGTTGACCTTCCATTACCTTCCTGTATAGAAATATAAAAAATTATTAAACTTTCAATTATTTTAACTTCTGTTTTTTTATCTGGGATTGTTTTAAAATCTTCTTCAAAAGTACATTTTAGACAAATAATAATACTCTTTCGTATGTACAAAAAATTGATTTAATAATAATCGCATGTTTTGCTTTTTGAAATAACAATATAATTTCTTTTTCATTTTTTAATCACATAACCCTTAGAAATCATGAAGAATATTTATTTGCACAAATTTATGCCTCTATTAAAAAAGTATTGCATGTAGATGAACTTTTCGTTATTTTAAATAATTAAGTTTATTGTATTTTGAATAACATAATTTTAAAATACAGTATAATCTCGTTATAACGAACTTCTAGGGACCCTGAAAAATGGTTCGTTATATCCAAGACCAGTTTGCAGTATGTACATATTTTAAAAAGTGAAAAACGTTATCTCATTCCAAACATTCATATAATTTCCACAAAATTGAATGCATATATGTGCATGTATATAATAATATGTATAGACATAATTACGCATAAAAGATGCATGTAGGTCCATATGTTTACTGAAAATATGATGTTAACAGAGTTTGTTTTTTAGGCATAAATAAGAGTGAACTTTCAAGTTTACTTATTGATGCAAAACGTTCTTCAACATTTGGTGAATCACAGGCTCAATTAAACTCGACCAAACCAATGAGATGCACAAATGTAATGTTACGAGAAGATTTAAGTGGTTGCGTCATCTACATAATTGGCTTAAGAATCGCTTTACATCGCTTTTACCTATTCCGTAAATGGGTGTGTATAAATATAATACATATAATGCGATGATGAATACCTAGTAGAAATTGTATCACAGTTCGTATTAAGCATAGTAAATAATGAACAGGGCCCGCAAAAGTGGTTCGTTAAATCCAAATGTTCGTTGTAGCCAGGTTCGTTATAACCCAGAATTAATAATGCTAATAGATTGGACATTTTTCGGACTTTGTAAAACAGTTAATTATAGCCGAATGTTTGTTATACCGAGATTATACTGTTGTAGGTTTAAAACCATGCTGGATATAATAAATATTTAAATAAACTTTATATAAAATAAATATTTTTCTTAAAAAAATAGTCTATACAAAATGTTTTAAATCAATTGCTTACTATTTAAGAATATGATTTTTATATTCTTGACCATTCTTTGGGTCACTCTTGGATAAGAGTGTCTGAGACACACAAAAACAATTTATTACATGCAACCTTTTCATTCTAATTTTTAATGAAATTTAAGAAATATAAAAACAGTAAAATTTTCTGCTAAGTACTTGATAATAACTATAATGTTTAAAATTATTTTATTTTGTTTTCAAAAATATAGAATTTGTATATATATTTGTTTATTAAATAGAATGACATTTAATAATTGTTTTGTCTGCTAATTATATTATATTAGTTCATACTATTATGTTAATCACAATATAAACATGAAAAAGTTTTAGTATATTAAGAATTGTTTTCAATTAAATTGACTGAATACAGGTAATGTGAGAGATAATTTGACAAACAGAAATAATATTATCCTTAATATATATATATATGTTTAACATATATATTAGAAATTTCCTTTATATTGAAATTTTTCAGATGATTTCCATATTTTGTAAGTGTATATAGTTAACTAATTGAAGCATTTCATTAATACTTTTGGTTTGGTATTAATGTGCAAGTTACTTATTGAATTATTATAATGTTACTTAAACTTAATTCATTGCTTGCTTCTTAAATAATATTTTACTGCTTTACCTAGTTAATTTATTTTTTACTGCTTTACCTAGTTAATTTATTTTTTACTGTCTATATATGATTTTTCTTAATATTTTCTATTATGTTGTGTTATCATTTTGTATGCAAATACATACTATTTATTTTATTCTACTTTTAAAACAACTTAAATGAATATATGTATGCAAACTACAATTTACTTTACAAATATTTTTATTAATACATATTCATTTTTCAAATATGTTAAAGTTAATGTTTTGCCAGTGTTATGGCATGATTATTACAATAACTGCTAATATTAATCATTGAGGTTTTGAAAAATGTATAACTTGTCAAAAATATTTTCTATAGCTGTATGATATAGAAATATTTTTTATTTATTTATCATATCACATATAAGCTGATATATATATATAATATTAATACATAATATATAAATTTTATTTGTTCTATTTCTATTAATTCTTATTAATCTATTATTAATCTTATATTACTCACAAACAGGGGCTTCTTGACTTTTAACTTACAATTATGGCAGCCAACAGGGTCCAATACGAAATTCACATAATGTGTACATAATGTCACTTAATGTCACATATTGTAACATATTGTGTATTGCTATATGTGTAAAATTCCTGCAATTTACATAATATGCACATAATGTTACATATATGTAGTTTTATCTTAATATTGACTTTTAACGTTGCCTCTAATATCATATGAGTTACATTTAATACTTAAAACACATTTTCATAATTAAAAAATTCTAAAACAATTTAAATTGTTTGTTGTACTTATTTAATTGACGTTTAACACCTAACATGTAATATATCATTTATAATCTTATTTTGCTTCATATCAATTGACTAACTAATATTTTCAAAATAATTCTTAAGTGATAAAAAGTAAAATTATTAATCATCACCCACTATTTTAATATGCATTTTATGTGTATTTTTTTAATCAATTTATAAAAACATTTATTGTATACCAAATTAATAAGAAGTACATTTGCATAGTCATGTACAGGAGATGGTCTATTATACAAAAGATTTAAGTGGTATTTAGAGCAGCATAATGAATAATAGTGAATAAAAAATTATCTTTCTGATAAATAAGAGCATTATAATGAGACAGAGAAGTACATAAATAATTGTTTTCCATTTCTTTTAAAAGAATAATATCTACTTTAAACTGATTCATAAACTGTTATAAGAATGCTTTTATTATTTCTTTTTAAAAGTTTTTAAAATTCGCTTTGGCACAACTTTTGTAACTCGAATGTTATCCCAAATTTGATTTTTATCAGTTTGTATAGAATTTTGATCTTGAGTTAGTTAAGTGTAGAAGTTAGCAGTAGGTGTAGAAGTTAGCAGTAGGTGTAGAAGTCACCACAAACTTCTTATTGAAATGTTGTCCAGTCGGTGTTATTAAATTAAAGGCATGTAGTATCTGGCTTTTTTCCAAATCCCGAGTGGAGTTAGTGAGACCATATCGTCTTCTTGAAGTTTTCAATGGTTGGAGGGACTGTTGTCCATAACATGTGATAACCTATAGGCTTTCCAACAGTTGATGTTTATTTATTGTAGATAATAACAACGTTACCTATAGCTATTTCTTCAACAGATATTCTCTTAAGGTTTTGCTATCCTCAATTTCGTTTGGGTTTCAACTGAGCTATGTCATGGAGACCACACTAACTTCCAGCTACTGATGTTCACGGGAGATATTTTATTTCGACTTATTTAATTGTATCATTACCATTTATAACGGTATATATTTGAATAAATCCTTTAAAATATTGAAATTTAAGCTATTATTTGTACATTCATTTCATGACCCGCTTATCCAATTAGCCATTTTCTGTATTTAGAAGTCATGGTAATAATTTCAATGAGTTTTGTTTCCTGGCTTTCGTTTTATGAGTTATGTACTTTTTGAGTAAAAAATAATTATTTGTCCCTGCGATGTGCGATGTTGTGGTTTTTAACAGAAGATTCTCTCCCCGATACGAACCTTTCGATTCAACTTCATCATTCCTGCGTCAGCACCTCGATCTCCCTAAAAAAGGTCAGCGTCCTTACCTCGTCTGTAAAGATTCCGAAAAAGGGGATATCACCAATTATAGAGATACAGGAGACAAGGTTGGAAGGGCAAAAAAGAAGAAGTGTAACAGGTCCTCTTGCGACTTGAGGCAGCAAGGGCAAAAAATGAAGTCGGAAAGCTGTGCAGTTCAAAGCTGAATGAGGTAATACTGCCAGTGTAAGTGAATCCCGATGGGGAACAGAAAATAACCCGGTATAGGTGGCATCAAGGCCGGTCTGAGTGAAGCAGGCAATCGCGACAAAAGCAATGTCGAGGGGAATAATGGCCCCAGACTTGCCTGGAGGTCGTCAAAATCGTTGCCCCTATGTTGCAATAGCTGGGTACTCATTGGGTGTCCACTCTGTGGGTTCAGCTCAGAGTAACTATGGCGAACCAGATGTTCCGACATGTACACCCCTTTGTTATCCCAGGTGGTTTGGGATCGAGTTAATGGCCCGAAGTCCTCGGAGGCAAGCGATGGCTTCCGTCCTAAATTAGGAGGCCGGCATAATAGCAGTAGTGGAATGGTTGACTCATTTCTGACATGAAGGGTGATTCCAGTTCTTTTGTTGGTGATACCACCGAAATTCATGATGATACCGCCGCTGGAGGTAAGGCATTGATGATGGTCAGGGCAATGCTCTTCCGCATTTCTGAAGGGTCGTCTTTGAAGCAGACTTGTGAGAGCAAGTAGACACTCATTGGGTTCTCCCAGGGTTATGGCGCTCTTTACAGGAGTTCTTCGGGTTAGCTCTGTGTGCGATGAACTTGGCGACAGTCCCCCAGCTCCTGTGGAAGGCTTCCTCTTTGCCCATAGCGTGAATGCAGGGGACGATCTCTCGCTGGGCAATGAACTGGATGGGCATAGGCTGGTGTTAACGGAAAGCGCTCTCTATCTAAGCATTCTGGCCATCCAAGCGTTCTGCCTGTTTAACTAATATTTTGTTTAAAAAACACGTTATTTGTCAATTTTATGTGTACTATTTCGTGTATATATTGATGGAATTTATTTTTTTAAATAATGATATTTTATCTGAATGGATAAAAATATCTCATTATTATATATTGATACAGATTTTAATATTTTGGTAAGAGCCAAAAATATCAAAATAGACAATCTATGGGTCATTATTTTTCATTTAATATTATGAGTTTCTTATTACTCCAATTTGACCAACCTTTACTACAGTTATTTAAAATAGTAAAGTCATATTGATATAGAATTTTTAGTTAATAAAAACCATTTTAAGAAAAACATATTGGCCATTAAAATACATTTTAACTATTTTAATTTTAATGATTTTTTGATAGGGCTGAAATCGTACAGATAATAATACATAAAAACATATATTTAAACAATAAACAAGTTCTAACTACATGATAAGCGGTAATTAAAAAATAATGGATTCATTTTTTGACACTAAATCGTTTTTCAATTTAAATTTTGAATAACTCTTGTTAAGCAATGCAGAGCAAAACGGCCACCACTATTCTGATTAAATACGTTATGTCCTCTAGCTTGTCCTAAAATCTTAAAGTCATTAGTAGCCTAGCAACCAAGCTACAGCCATTTTCCCCCCATTTTCGACATACTATGTTTGAGCCTCTATATCTCATCCCTCTAAGCACCTATATACAAACGGCTTGCACTATAAGACACTACTAAATGACCTCTCTTATATAGATCAAAGTCATAAATATCGATTTCCAGTTTTGTAGCTTTTTCAAAATTGTATTTTTCAATTCCTATGGGAATTTACATGTAAAGTTAGTCTATTTGATTTATTTTGGAAAGATTGTTAACTGGTAATATAAGTGTAATTATCGATATATTTTAAATCTGTGCGTAAAAATAAAATAATGTAATATTAAAAACAGCGTTGATGTGAAAACATTTTAATAGTCCACATTTTATAATCAAAAGCCTATATTTTACCGCCGTATTTTGTGCGCCGTTTTTGATTTTGGTACCACCAAAGTGAATGTCACTAATGTGAATGTGACACCAGTTTCTTTAGTACAGCACATGTGTGTGATCACTTTTTGTTGACAATATATAATTTATATAAATGATAGTTTCTCTGAATTCTGTTATTTAAGTATGTATTCATTTGTGTATATTTAAAATTAATATTTTATTTAATAAGAAATAGGCAAAATTAAATTTCTATTGGAAGATGCATTTGCAAAAAATATATAAACCCAATTCGAACCATTCTAGCATTAGTTGAAGGTTAGACAGTACTGTTTTGACCTGATTTTGTTTCATCATTAGCCACAATCCTTGTACTGTATTGACATACAATATCACAATTTAAAAAATTAGGTTTTAACAGGAAAGTTTGTGTACTGCCTAAAAAGAGAGTGTTCTTGTAAAATAACTTGGAAATGGTTTTGTTGATAAGAGTTTGGTTTGTATCATTGTCTGGCTCAGCTAATTGATGATATATGTGTGTTTGTGTTTATAGGTTATAAAATATTTTTGTTAATAAATTAATCATTGTGCTTCCGTAGGTTTTGTTGACTTTTGTGATGCTGAGTAGACTTCTTGGCTGCTACTTCAAGTTATCTTCAAGAAGTGATCAACTCTATCGTCAGTTTTCTGCATTTGCAAACATGACGACTGTTCTTGGTAGTCATAAGAGATCAGACGAAATGGCAGTGTTATCGCCTAACTCACCGGAAGCTATCAATAATAACTATCAGGTAAAATAGACACTATACACTATCGACTTCATTTAAACATGGTGTTGTGTAATTTGAAAGAGAAATTAAATATAATTTAATATAAATTAAAAATAAAATTTTTTTTCAGATAACTTTAAAGTGGTTAGCGCATTTTTAAAAGAGCTAAATTTTAAGGAGCTACCAATTCACGAAATTATTTAACGAAGTCAAAATTATATATTTTTTTAAATAATTATTTTATATCTTTATCCCTTTATTTTAATAAAGAGACGGATATAGTGAAATATTCTATTAACAAAAATTATAAAGGAAGTTCAAAATGACATTAGATATACTATTAAACTGTAACACTATTCACAACAATAATCTGTTGTTGGTTTGACTCAACTTAAAAGCAAAACTAAGAGCAAAACATTTCTATAGCAAGCCATCGACTTATTAAATCACAAATTAATGTATAATTCTAATTCCTTCAATGATCATTTGCATAATTCTCTTTGTTGCGTTTCTAATAGTTGTTTTATGTCCTAAGCAATACTGTAAGTATAATAGTATATTACTAACGGACATTGAACTATATAATAAAACGAATACAGGATACGTAATTTTTTATGTTTCTATAATGTTAACTAATCAAACTATATATACATATTATTATTATTATTATTATTATTATATAACAGTGTATATATATTGTATTAGTCAATATTATTTGAAAAATTCGCCAGTAAAGGCTAGTTTATACTTCATTCGTACGACATGTCTGAGTTTAGTATAAACGTCTTTGCATTAACGTTTTCGTAGATAAATATTTATTTTGTTGCAAACCTACGTAATCTTTGTCCGACGTGCCGACGAAGTTGGATGTTGTGAATAACGTACGTCTTTTACAAGGTCAGTCATACCACAAAAGTACAAACCAACTTTAAGATGCGTAAATTTAAATTTAATGTATTGCTTTATAAATTATTTTTGACTTGATTGATCAAAATTAGTCATTTAATTTACAACTCAGGAAGCGATTGAAGCTCTCAATGGCCTCCAGTCCAATGCGGCCCTACTAGAAAAGATCCGGCTCGATCAGGACAGGAATCGGGAGGCAAATCTACCAACAATGCGTGTTTGCTTGGAGCGTGCAGGCATTCTGGTTGGTGCATTATTATGCTGCTTAGCATTTATCGTTTATCCTCTATAAGCTTCAAATTGTCCTACTTTATGCTATGACAAAAAAGTTAAACCAATCAGTTTTTGATTTTAGTTTGGTTTAGATAATGGATTGAATGGGATGAGCGTAATTCGATATCATACAACTAACAATTTTAAATAAAATGCTATTCGTAGTGTTTTCTCAACCTTTATTTTGAAGATATAAATAAATCCAAAATGAAAACATAAATTCTACCGGATCGAAATATATATTATCTGCTCGAGATTTTATCGAGATGATCACAGTAACATTTTCTTGGGATTCTAGCAATGAAGGTCGTGGTGAGGTTTAGACGACTAAGCTTAACTGCTCTTACCAACATAATATAATATAGCCTGTAGCTTTTTATCTTATGTTACCAAAATTGATACTAGTTAGGTACGGCTCTACACATTTAAAAAATGCACAGTCTAGATATCAAATAGTGCGCTATGTCCATGGTTCTGTACCTATCATTATAAACCACCTACGGTACACTAAGTTACATAAAATAGCATCATTGTCTGTCTGTTCCCTTATGTGTACTGAACACTTGGATATGCCATTATTTTTTCATAATTCAATTATCATAATAACTAAATTAATATATTTCTTTAATAGATACATATTATCTGAAACATGAATCTTGCTTTATCAAAGGCATTTTTCTAATCGTACATTTCCACATTGAGCTAATTAGTGTGTCTTTTTGACCTCAAGTTAATTTCATAAGTATTTTTCGAAATACTGTTGTATAAGGGGTACTAATTATTTTTTTGTACAATATTCTCTATTTAGCTTTTATTACAGAAATATGTTGATGGTCTATCCGAAAAGAAATGTTTGTATGGGATTTTATGTATTTTGCGAAATAATGCAATTACATGACTGTTAATCGCTGTCTCCACCTGCCCTTTCCTGGGCATTGATAGGTATCAGACCTTTCCAATCTGAGTGTGATTCATGTGACGGGAACAAAGGGGAAAGGAAGCACATGCGCTTTCACTGAGAGCATTCTGCGAACACACGGATACAAGACTGGATTCTACAGGTGAAACATGAGTTCTAGGAAAATTAATTTGTAGTTATGACTGGCAAACCTAAAGTTTAACTGGTAAATTTGTTTATGGAATTATCAAATTCTTTTATTTATGAGATATACTTTTAGAAAATTGCTCTTATTTTTTTACATAATTCGTCTAAATCCATATTTCTAAATATATTCGACATTTAGAATATTTGCATAGAAAACATTATGAATTTTAAGGAGCTGTAATATATAAATAGTCGCTTAAATTAATAATATTTTCATTTATTAAGATAATAAAAATTTAACTTTTTTTATTCGTGAGTGTAAAATATGATTGAAAGCACGTATTAGACTTAAAAAAGCTTTCTTTAGAATTGGAAAATATGCTTGCTTTCTTTCTATCAAGTTTTTTATTTTTCTATTTTAAAGTTCTTGCAATTGGAAAACACTTGCTTTTCAATGTGTATAATAAGAGAATAAATACCTACTGATGTAATGTCACTAATGGCTCCTCATACACTTCATATTCCAGCTCGCCACATTTAATCGAGGTTCGCGAACGAATTCGCATCAACGGGCGTCCCCTGTCAATGGCCAAATTCACGTCCTACTTTTGGGATGTCTACACACCGTTAAACGAGTCTAAGGTGAGTCGGTAGGTACTACTGTAGTCTTGACAACAGTTAAATGGTCAGTTTTTATGTCACCATAATGAGAAGAGGGATGAGTATTTTAATTATTTTCATCTAATCTATAGTTACGAATTATGATCAAATTACGCACGTTTTTATAGTTTTTGTTTTATATAGAAAATATTTTAATAATACTGCTTCTACTATACTACTACAATTAAAGTAATATATATTTTTGTAATTTGGAGAATCTATTTTGCCTTTGAAATTTGATTTTGAAATATTGCCTATTTAATCGTTTGTAATATTGTAAGGCTTATAACCTAAGTTAAACAATTCGGGTCATATTGCTTTTTGATAATATTGTAGAAATTTTCATGATGATTTTGTATTAACACTATACAAAAATTTTTCATTGTGGGATATATTTTTGTTGCAATTTACAATTAATCAATTAATCAACTAATGACATCTTTTATTTAAACATAAATCATACTTAGCAGAGACAATTATCTTGTATTAATTGTATTTTCAAATACGGTCCAAATAAATAGCATTGCTTTAGTCGAAGTTAGTCCGAAATGGAACAGGCCTCTTGTTTACAGTTTACCTATATTTTTTGTGCCAATTTATAATACGTAAAATAATTTACCTTTTTGTTGCACAGGGTCAATCTAAATTTCATTAAACATGAAAGTATACAATAATTATTTTGATATATTTGTTGTTAATTTGTCGTTTGATTATTTTCAGAAGAATTTTGACAACGCGATGCCTTCATATTTTCGTTTTCTGACCATTATGGCTTTTCACGTTTTTCTGAACGAAAAGGTCAGTGTCAAATATCAATGTTGCGGACATTGTTTTAAATAATTTAGGAATATTAAATTTTCAAATTCGTTTTTATATAATATGAATGGCAGAAGTTTTTTCTTAAATGTGAAAAATTCTTTCTACGTAATCTTTAGATAATCGACTTCAATAATGATAAAAAACGTGTCATCTATAAAACAAGCATTGGCATATTCTTTAAACAAATTGATAAATGCGGTATGTGGTCTGTGGACATTTTCCTCAAACGGTTGATATTTATAATGTTAGCGTATATTTTTTGGTTTCAATTTAACATATTATGGCCTTAAAAGAGTGATTTCAACCTGTTTCTTTTGATATTACATAAAACTATAAAGTAATCAATTTCGTTTACTATTTTGCTCCAAAACTATGACATAAAAGGCACCAATAATAGCATTCTGATAATACCGATAGAATACTATAATATGTAGTTGATGCTTTATTTCAAGTTTTGTACCTTACGTTGTTTAGAACGTAGATCTATGACCTTAACATTGGTTCAATGTCTACAATATGTTATCTTTGTAATGACTAAATACTTTTAAACTAACTTATGGAATACCCTTTCTCAAAATAATACATTATTAATTATAATTAACAAAATATCAAATTTTCGGTGCAAGACTGTATTTTGTAGGTCTGGTTAGTACTATTTCTCGATGTTCACAATTCTCTAACTTAACTATATAGTCTAACTTAACATACACTAGTGTATCGGCTATAGTATTACATGGTATACTCGTGGTCATTTAATTTGTCTTTCCACTCTGATAACATCTTAGGTGGACGTTGCCGTTTTGGAGGTTGGAATCGGAGGTCGTTATGACTGTACTAATATTGTTCCGTGAGTTAAGCTATGAGCATTTTCTGTCATTCGTACTCTATATAATATACTCATTCAAGTATATGTTTAGTCACCTGCACACCTAATTTTCACGGAATTTTACCTACCTTTTGCTGGATAATTTCCACAAAATGTTTGTTCCTATTAGGCTATAATGATTGTGTATTGTATGTAAATATAATGTAATAATAGTTGGATTTTTTACTACTCTTACTGAATTTTTGAATGTGTATTTTTCCATTTAAACTCGAAGTGGATATTCTTACGTAAGTTATTGAATCTTGGTACGGTAGTCTTTGGAATGACTATCGCACAATTTAGAAGTTTTATTATTCAATTGGTCTTCAAGTGTCCTAATAAAAGAACTACAAATAAAAAATAGCATTTACATATTTTAGAAGAGTAGTACGTATAGGTAAACCTCTGAGACAGCCCAACCCTCAGTTACTAAATTGTGCCGATAGCCAGTATTCACTTTATTTCCAGGTCTCCGGTTGTCTGTGGGATCACATCCCTTGGTTTTGATCATACTTCTCTTCTGGGGACTACAATTGAGAGTATTGCATCGCATAAGGCTGGCATAATTAAGGTAAGGGAGCAAGTATTCTCATGGTTAATAAGGCCCCGAGCATGTGACCTCTCTTTTTCGTCTTGTTTCCAATTTATTGGGGGTTCGGACTAGCCTGGTGGGTAAATATAAAATAATTATACATTTAAAGTGAAAAATACTGTAAAATATTAACTTTATTAATTGTCGCATATTTTAAAATTTTGAGCATAAAATAATTTTTATTTTGATATTCATTATTTGTTTTACCTAATTAAATAAATGATTAAATATTCCCTGAATCTTCTTTTTAGTCTTACGGGTTTTCATTTCCAAGAGTTAACTGTATTTAATTAATATTTTAATTTAAGAATTAATTAACAGCGATTGATTCTTTTATTTATTTTTATCACATTATTGCATTTGACAGTTGAGTAATATTTTTATCACTATTGATCGAGTCTCAGACAGTGTTTTATGGATAACTGTGTTTTTACTCTTCTTTTTTTATTTTGACATTTTTTCTATTAAGATCTACATCTAAGGACTTTTAATCTATAGCAACATTTTTTTTAACTAAGTTTAAAAAACATTAAAATCCAGGAATTTATTATATGTATATTTGGGTTATATTAGTGCTTGCTACCTGTCTTTTTAATATTTTTATTACTTTCTATCCCTTATTATCATTTTGAGAGTGTATTAAATATCATTGATTCAATTGATTTAGATATTATCGCTGTGTACCTATACATTTTGTCGTAATTTCTCGTAAGTGATCTATTTTTCTAGTATAAGTTTATGCTGTTTTTTAAATTAAATGTACAAATTGTTTTCGTGTTTTCTCTTTCCCGTTTACTTTACACATAATATCATAATATCACGTCTTTTATGAAACAGCGTTATGACATCAAAATATAGATATAGGAGAATATATATATACATAGAGTTATAAGTAATGCTTTATAGTTTAAGATTTTGTGAAAGTAATCTTTCAGCTATTATTTTTCTAATCAGTGTAGTAAAATGTTGGTGCATTATTTTAATAAGAACATATTGCTAAAATTACGGATTTTTGGCCCCCTTCCCCCACCAACGTTCTCTTTCATCTCTTCCCAGACCTAATTTTATCCTAATTGTTGGCCTCCCTTTTTGCCCCCTACTCCACTTAGCCTGGGTGTCAAGTGGTGATCGCTGAAAATCAGCCTCTAGCCTCTATTGGTGTAATCACGGCTGAAGCTAAGTCTAAACAGGTTAGTGCATGGAGGGTATCATCTCGTAGACCCTACAAAGTAATTGGAGTGAGATGGAACTGTTTCATAAAGCAATTTCCCTCTCAACTAGTACATATTTCACACTTTAAATTGATTCGCTTGACTAATCGTCTATTAAGAATTTATTTATAAACAGAAAAAATGATAGCCTCAATTTTTAATTGTATGCACCAAATAAAATGAAATGTGATGACCAACTTCTTGATTTGATTCTCAACTTTAATTGAGGTTAAGAGAAGCATTAACGTTTAATTTAGAACTGAAAAAAACTAGATTTAAATGTGAAGGTAAAAGAGTAATGCTATCACTTTATTTCATGAGCGTAAGTGAAAAGTAACTTTAAAAGTATGGCTCACTATACATATTGATGTATAATATATCGGATAACGTATATATATATATATATCAGCAGCCGATAAGGTTCAAAACGAACTCACCATAAAATGAGTGAAACTCACACATATGTGCACATGTATGTAACATATGTCGGAGTTTTGACATACATGTATTTATATGTACACAGTTTTCCACATTCATGCAAAATATGTAATACTTTTGGACATATATGTAGGATTTATCACAGTTTTCTACTTATATCCACATTAATCTCATAACATGTAGTAATATGTGTACATACATCTCGGATATGTCACAGTTTTCTACATATACATATCTGCATACAAGTGCTGCCGAAAAGATTCAAAACGAAACTCACCCTAAAATGAGTGAAACTCACATATATGTGCACATGTTATGATTGTAGATATATGTGCAAAACTGTGACATATCCGAGATGTATGTATGTACACATAAAATTACATGTCTGAAGATATTATGACATTAATGTAGATATATGTACGTAGAAAACTGTCATAAATCCTGCATATATGTATGTCCAAAAGTGTTACATATTTTGCATGAATGTGGAAAACTTTGTACATATAAATAAAATGTCAAAAACTCCGACATATGTTACATACTTGTGCACATATGTGTGCGTTTCGTTTTGAACTTTTTCGGCTACCATAAACGTAACATTTATATTTAGTATGCTTTGTCTAGATAGATGAATAGGTAGATAGTGTATCGGAATAGATTCAGTAGATGCTATAGTGGTGCATACAAATTGAAGTTAATTGGATTTCATTCTCTTAATTTTATTTTATTTGGTGCACTAATTTGAGGTTTACTGAAAAACGTTTCTCAAATCAAGATACACTGTTTTCTCAAAATATTCCTATTAAAATCTATTATAATCAAAACAGAAATGGATTAATTCTTGAAGTGCAGTACGAAAAGGTATATACAGACTTCTAGTTACTTGAATACTAATTTATGAGCTCAGGATTATTTTAATCTCGTTTAAAATTTGTATTCATTTTATTTTCTCTCTATGCTTTAAACTGTCTGTATTTTGGTTTAGTTATCTTTTCGATGGCTCATTTTATCTGGACAATAATTTTGCGTACTCTTGCAAGCAAGATTGTTTTTACTTTAATTAACCTGTTTCTTTCTAATTAATGTCTAAATTACATTCATTAATTTGAGTAACATGCCAATGAGTAATAGGTATAATTAATTACAATAACATATTTAAATGCTATAACATAAATACGAAATCACCAATTTATTTTATTGCGGATAGGCAGTCAAGGTCATATATCAAATTGCTTTCACCTTGTGAGCTAAACGTAAATGAAATATATTAATATGATATTAAATAATAAATAGATACATGCATAGGAATAAAATTGTATTTTCATTTCGTAATAGATATTTTGCGAAAAATAACATTACTCTGTTTCAAAAGTGGTTTACGTTCAGCTACCAATTTTGAGTTTAATTCTGGATAAAAAAATTATTCTTACATTGGCTTTATTTGTTATAATGCTGGTCATTTCATTTATTAGGGTGTATTGGAGTGTAAATATTTTATTTGTAGTCAAAGTAGTCTACAATTTTATGTCTGATCATTATTGGTCTAGTTCTTATGAAAACTAGGTAGATTTGAAGTGTTAATTGAAGTGTTACGCAAGGTACGATAATAGAAAATACTAAGCATTATATCTATACAAATTAAACCAGCAGTGATGCTACCACTGCGCGTTTTCTGTTTTTTGCTGCGCGATTGCGCGGAAATACAAAATTTCTCATAAATCTGCGCGGAATTAGCGAATTTTGTCTCACCTACGATTTCTTGAGTTGCATCCAGCTCTGTAAAGGTTTTTTTCTGAATTGCCAACTTCAGACAGGAAAAAGAAAAGAGTACAACATATTTCTTTGGCACTCGATTCAACAGATACAATTGTTTAACTACAGTTTCTATGCTGTGCCCTAAAGCCGTTAAAGAGGTTTGAACTGTTTTTTGAAACTCCGGAAGCTATAATCTCTTCGATATATTCCAATATGATTTAGCTGATCACACAAATTCTCCAGTGTTTCGTTAAAGCAGATAGTATTGACAGTTTTACAGACCTAAAAGACATTCAGTGCATCTCGCATATGCAGCAGCTGAAAGATTCAGAACTTCTGATAAGCAAAGCTTCCAGAAAACCTCTCCGAAATGACCACTTGACTGCTTCACAAATTGCTTTGTTTTATAAACGTGTTCGAATGTTCTATACAGGGCTGGTGATGTCTTTAGTACATTACATACCCATAGGACGCTGTCTCCTCCGTTCTGTCCAATTTATTGACCCATCCAAAAAACATGATGTCGATGAAGAAGATGTCGTGTACGCAGCAAAAAAACTGGGAGTTGCTTTTGACAGCGACTTCTTACGGCTTCAGTGGTGCCAGTATCTTCACAACAATCATTCTGATGTTGACAACATTCCAAACTTTTTGGGCTACTAGTGATTATAACATTTTACACTAATTGGCTCGTCATATTCTAGTTTTGCCGCACGGAAATTCCGACACTGAACGACTTATCTTATGAGTTGGCTGAAACGTTTGGTCACTGATGACCGCAACCGTTTACAAGATCCTTCCTTGAGCGGACTTTTGTGCGTAAAGTCCCACCTTGTATCTCGCAAAATATCGAGCTCTTCTTTTTATATTAACAACAATCTGCGCAAGAAATGCAGAAATAGTAGAGCGACTTACAACGCCTACCTGAAGATGCAGAGATAGTTAAGTGAAAACGAAAAATATCGAAAAGCAGCCGAAGAAAGAGAAAAGAAGGAGACTGAAAAACGTCAAAGAAAAGAAAAAGAGAGGTTGAAGACCTTGCTTCAAAGAAAGATTTTGTTGAAGCTCAAAAATTGATGGCTGAAGCATCAGAAATCTTGTCGAGCAAGTGTGCTGATCAAACAAATTCTAAAAAAAATAGAATTAACGACATTGCCCTATGTCAAACCACTATTTGTTTTAAAGCATATTCTTATGTTTATTGTGAAAATAAGCAACTAAATGTCTTGATTATAACTGAGTAATGTTCTACGTTAATTACATTTATATTATGTGATTACAGCGTTTGTTATATTTACCTTAATCTTATTTTAATTACTCTTTTTATTGTTTGCTTGTAATATCGAGATTATTTTCTTAATTCTAAGATAATATTATATGCTATTTGTTCTCTGTTTTAATTGGATATTCCTATAATCCTAAGATTACTTGTGTTATTCTATCGTTTCCCTTGGCATCACATGTACGTCATACTTAATTTTAAATTTGTATAAACCCATGTGTATTTCATATATATATATATACGTAAGTATCCTATCAGCAACATTTGCAGCGCTACCAGCAACACTCAATGGAATTTAATACAAAATCGAATTTCTGGAATATTTTTCTATGATATATAGATTGTTGATTTTTAAAAGATAAAAGGAAAAACAAATTCACAATAATATTGATTTTTATTGGGGATAAAAATTGGCCAATCAATATATTGGATTTGTAGGAATAGTTTATATACTTTTATGATAAGATTATTTTATAGACAAGGCTCACACAAATGACAACTAAATGAAAGTATATTCATTTACTACTCCTATATACTACTTATTAAAATGTACTACCGAATGGTACACACTACTTCCGTTTAATAACTTATTAAAATATTTTACTTTAATAAATTTAGAAAAATGTGTTAACGTTATAATAAAAGTAATAAAAATATATCCAAATTATGATCGACTCATTTTGCTATTACTTATTAAAATATACTACCGAATGGCACATACTATTTTTGTTTATTAATTGTTATTGTAAATATTGTACTTATTTAATTAAAAATAATAAGTGTTAACGCTACAAAAACAATTAAAAATATATGCAAATTATATTCTACTCATAAATATGAAAACCGCTATTAAATTTATTTATGCTTAATTATGATCTAAAGCATGATACTGCCCTGTTATAACAGTTACGACTATCTAGTTATATTGTGTAATTTGCTTGTACTAACCAATGCTCCTATTAACCAAAGTTATAAAGTAGAATACATAAAATAATAAAACTTTTATTATTAAACATACTAATATAAATCTGCTCTTTGTCACTAACAATACATTTTAAATTATTTGGTAAATATTTTGTGTCAGCATAATATAAAGAAAGAAATTAAGGCTCCACGGCACTGAATTAAATTTAAAATGCCTTATAATGCACTATAAATTTAATTCAGTGTCGTGGAGCATTAATTTCTTTCTTTATTTTAAATTATGCCTTCAATTAATCAAGCTTATACTAAGCTGACTAGGTATACTTATACTGTATAGACACATTTCTAATTGTGGCTATTTTCTATTATAAAGATCATGACTTTTTTTTATTACTTTACCAATTTTAAAAAGTATAAAAGATTTCAAATTGAAAAATTGTGATCTATCATAGCATTTTTTAATATTAAATATATGCCAGGTATAGTTCCATCCTCCCTAACTCAAATCACCTGATTTTTCATATGATTATATTGCACTGCCTTTACTGTCTAGTTTATTATTGACACAAAATTTGAGATGATAATAATGTAATGTATAGTACCTTTAGAATCTCATAGTAACTCGCATTTATTAAAAATAAAGAAAATCAAGGGTGGGCTAAACTACACTAGTACCGAAAATGTCATTAAATTGTTTAATTTATGGTGGCTTATTTTATTGATATTCTATATCAATATTAGGTTAGACACTGCTTACTTTATAATTTATTAGTCTCTTAAGATGAAATTAAATTATTACTAGGTATTGACAACCAGAATTATATTTATAATAAATTACATATTGTAAAATAACACTAATCTAATTTATATAGCAGATTTTGAATGTTATTAAAATTTGCAACATATCTAAATATCGAACTGTGCGTTAATTAGCTATAAATTGAAACATTTAAACAATACATCTCTTTAATTAATAGACTATTATTAAACTATTATGTGATAATTAATAAAACGTTTAATTAATCAACTTACTATCCGCGAACAAGCACCAGAAAAAAACAAGAAGTGATTTTTAAACCTTTTCTAAATTTGCCTTATAGCGAAACAGAGGGGTTCAAAAAATTGATAATTGATCTTTACGGCTCTATAAAAACGAAACTAAATACTTTTTAAAAATTTTGACACGTTAGTTCGACTTTAAATCCAAAAATTAACCTGTGGTAATAATTTTATTAAATAGAGGAGAACACCTTAACCCTATACACATGGTTTAACCCTGGTTCAATTATTGTAATAGGAGAATCAAAAACACTAAAATGTTCCTCACGTGTTCAAATTAAATTAAATTTTTTCAAACTTAAAATTCAGACTTAGTTTATTATGGGGAATCGAATGATGTAACGGGATTTTTGAAATTCACCTTTGGGGCCAAGCCATGGAGGGGTCACAAAATTCGATAATTGGTGTTCTAGGCTCTCTAGTGCCGAAACTGAATAACATTTTAAAAATCTAATAGGATATTTGGAATCTACGTACAAACATTGATATATGGTATAAATTTCATCTAAAAATATTAACGAGAACCCCTTAACCCTATTTTAACTTGCTGTTAAAAACTCCAGAATCGGCGTGTTGAATCTTGACTATCTACAGATCAGTACATGTCACACTTATTCGATTTTTTCTCTAAAAATGGGAAATAAATATATTCCAAAATATATACATTTAGTGTAGTTATTTTTTAGTCTAGTAAATATAAATATTAATTTGATTCACCATGACCTCTCAACATTAACATACTTTTACTACATATTCCCAAGATATTGGGTTGATTAATGTGCTTGAAAAGATGGATGGAATCAGTAATACTTTAATAATTATATCACATTCATATCTATAAGTATTTTCTACTTATCAACTAGATACTTATCTTTTCTTAATAAACAGGGTTTATTTTACTATTTATAGTTTATATATCAATTCTTTTACATCTTTTAATATCACAATGTTTCAAATGAATTAATGCGGTTTCCAATATTTCTTGACATATTTATAGATTATATATACACAAATGATATAGATTATATAGATGATATTTCTATACTTACAAATTAGTTACATTAACGTAAAATTTAAAAATAATTAATACAGCAAACTTAACACACATTTTAGTAATGATAACTGAATATCAAAATATATTTGCACTATAAATAAATTGATATATAAACAGTTGGTTTTACAAATAACTGTGAAACAAAATTAATATAACTATTTATAATCTTTAATACTCTTACCATTCTTAATCTATGTTTTATACTAATATCATACAAGAAGTACTTATCCAATTTTAATCATTTATTAAATTATTTGTCATTTTATTAAATCAATCGACAAACTTAAATATTTTTACCTATACGTTTTATATGAAAACTTAATTTTAAAATAATTGAAGCGTACAAATTGAATAAGTCTATCATTATGCTTTCGCCAAATATTCAGGTAAAAAATCCGTAAAGAAGCAATATATTTGCAATATGAAAATACTTCTGCATATTGGATGAAAATAATAATAAATACAGGTACAATAAAACATAAATAAATACAGTAAAAATAAAATCGTTAAAAAGTCAATAAAAAAGTTTGAAATGTTTTCTTTTCAAACAAAACAGAGCATTAAAATACAAAACAATGTTGAAAAATGTTATTTAAATGGATCAATAACAACAAGAAGAGATATTTCCATCTCCGTACTGCAGACACATGGCACCAAACGATTTAAACTTATAAATAATATCTTATATTGTACTTTACGAATGTATCTAGAAAATCGATGGACATAATTATTATAGTAAAATCAATGCACAAGCATAAATTGGGTCGAATAAGTTTACTTAAAAGTGCACCATATTTATATATATATACAAGATACAACAAACAAAGTAACACAAAAGCTCTACAAAATGTAAGAAAATTTACTCGAAAAATAGATGAGATTATAGCCCTAAAATGTTCTGGATATACTGACACTCGAAAGTCGATTTTCGATAACTACTCGAATAACCGAGATATCGAGAGTTAAAACCTGTCGTCCTATCTATCGAATATTAAAAGAAGCCATTTTGCCTCGCGTTATAATCTGTAGTGGTGCCAAACTTTAAACAAAATTCTATTTCTGAGAGTTAAGCTCCATTTCTGTTGAAATACAGAATATAAGGTAAATATGAGACTCACAGCCATTTGAAGTAATCACGGGAAATACATCCAAGGCGCTATCATGGTTTATAAAAGTACAAATTAGTATCAAAGATTTAGAATGTTGATGATAAGTAAAAAGGGAACTGTTAATATCTTTTTAACGCAGAAATTCCATCATAAAACTGAATAAGTAATAGTATTTCTTGTCTGTACATAGTAAAAGTAGGTAAATAGAATCAACAGTGACAAATGTTTGTCAGAAAAATAGTTCAAAAATCAAATCAATCGTTGCTGAAATATTTAAAGAAGCAATCAGACACCAGTAACACCAGTAAGAGTACGACCTTAGTACACTTCCCACCGCAGTTTGACTATCAGCGGATATTCGTCGCGAAGTTGATAATTTCTATAAGTTAAATTTGCAGGTTTGTTCATTATAGAAATCAAACTGAATTGGCCTTCTGAAAGTTGAGGATTACTGCGATTATCACATCCCAGTGTCATATGTAAGAAAGTATTGGAACGAGATAGTCCTGTAAGTTGGGTTAGACGTGAACATGTTACAGTAACCCTAACTTCTGTGGGATAACTAGTAAACATTAAATTCAGTTCACATTCAAATGATTTAATGGGAAGTGGTAACTTGTCAAACTTGATTCTCTCCTTCTTCAGTAACTTGCTCCAAGCTTTAGAATCCATTCTGATGACGATTGATCCATCTCTAAAGCGTTCAAGACTCCCATTTGGTATGGAAGTTATACCTGGAATTATAATAAATATAAACTAAACAATAATAACGCGTAGTTCATGCTGTTTTTAGGGTAAACAATAAAGATTCTATGGATTCTAATTATTAATAATTTTTACTAAATAACTCTAAAAATGTTTCATTTCAATTTATTTCTGCTAATAAATTAAACTATACACTGTACAAACAAGAATATAATACTAAACAATATTAAACCATAGTTTAACTGTTAACTATTAAATAGAGTTATAATTAAACATGTAAGAGATTATTCCAGTACATCTGATGATTAGTTCACAATTTATAAACCTTTTATTTTACAGAAATGTTATAGAACCACAAAAATGATTAACATTTCTTTCTAATATCATAAATGACCATTACACATTATGTACATCAAATAAGTACAAATATAATTTACACGAACCTAATACATAACTAATGTACCTAAAATATTAGACTGCCATAAATTAAATAGAATTAGTTTCTATTTATAATAAATATTTTATTACGACCTATAAACAAGGATTGCAGTTCATTTAACAGTATGTTAATACTAATAACCATATTAACATAGTGTTCAAAAGTTTACTACAATATGCTTTTATGAATTGGCTTATGTTTATAAAAATTTAGAAACGACGAAAAACGTTGTATCAGTTACTTTCAAGGAGCTTTATATATTATTATTATTAGCCAAAAATGGCAAAAAGTGTGTTAGCTCATATCATAAAAGAATTGAAATAAGCGTAAAA
>JAYRBW010065631.1:0-28760 GCA_036023295.1 Invenusta paracnida | reverse complement strand
CTTAGCTTTACTAGCTAACGACCTATTGCCATAGGTCTAGATAAATATCACTATTATAATATCTTGACTGAACTATTTTATTTATAAATTTTGTGTTGTACAGGAACATGGACTCCCTTCAACCCTTCGACAGTGAACATGATGATCAAGATGTTTGACCGCGACGGGAACGGAACAATCACAATGGATGAGTTCCATCAACTCTGGCGCTATATCACGGACTGGCAAAACGCCTTCCGCCGATACGATCGAGACAACTCAGGCGCTATCGATCAGATGGAACTGCGCACTGCAATCAGCGGATTCGGATACCGGTTCAGCGATCAATTCTTTAACACGATTATCAGAAAGTTTGACCGCCAGAAGAAGGGACAAGTTCTCTTCGATGATTTTATCCAGTGCTGCGTATCCCTGCAGGTACGCTTAAGCTGTTATGTGACCTAAAGCTTACTTTAACATTTTATTTTACTAATTATACGTGTATTTTAGATTTTACTACTTTTGAGTAGTACATCGTAATAATAATAATAATGAGCTTTATTGACAAATTGACAGACGCAAAATGTTTATAATATCGTATTATATTTTATATATCAATAATAATAGTTTATTATGAACAGTACAATTGGAAAACGATACAGTGTGTAGACAGAAAAATATAGGAAATAGAAGTGTCACGAATGCATGGAGCTGTTATAATGAATTCTGGTAAATGAAATAAAAGACCGGGCTCGATGGTTTGTTTTATAGAAATAGATAAGGATACTACTACTGGTGACACTGACTGGGGGGGGGGGGCAAGATAGAGTAAAGCGTATGAGTAAAATCTGTGATTGAGGCTAGTAATGATGAAGCCGACGTTTATTTAGATCTTCATGTCAGAAGGCTCTACAATCGGGGCCACAAATGATTCTATGAACTTAATTTTTAAACATGTGGATTTTTCTCTAAATATTTTGATTCAAGTCAATCAGATGAATATTAAAATATTTTATAATACTACGAATATTTTGATGAGTTCGGTTTACAGGTAGAAGTTTTTAAATATACTAAGGCAGTAGAGCGATAGGTTTGTCTGTTTTAAAATATGATTTATGTGATGGTTCCCTTTTTAGGAGCAGTTAATAGCGACTCTCGAGATACTTAAAGTGATCTGTGATTGAGGCGGATTCAGTAGAAGTGAGCGCAGATTTAGGCCTGCGTTCGATGATGATATGAGCAGTTTTAGAGCGATTCAGGGGTAATTTGTTTTCGATACACCAATTTACTACATTTTTGTGTTCATAAAAAATGTTGCTTCTGTCGTAGTCATGCTTTAGATATAGGGGGTAATCAAAAGAGAATCATCCGCATATTTAAGAAGTCTATGTGTCTATTGTCGATATTTTGAAGACTTTAAATAAAGATACAGAATAGGAAAGGTCTTAGTAGACTACCTTGAAGGACGCCTGCGGTTACAGATTGATGTTTTCTATAATAGATGGAACCAATGCGCAATCAGATCTTTCGGATAGATAACTTTTAATCCTTAGAAACAGATCAAAAGGAAGTTATGTTTAGAGAGACAATTTAAAGGGACATCGTTATTTATTTTATCAAAGGCTCGCTGGAAATCTTTTGATATAACTTCAATAGATTCAATTTCTGATTCCGCAAGATATTTAGTAATATAGTATTGGAAGAAAACAAAATCAATAATCCTGTCAGTCTTACCATACTAAATTAACCTGTCCTTCTTATTGCTGTCATTTAAATCAGTATATTGGAACTTTTGCATTCAAATTCATTTTCATGCATTAAGGATTGAATTATTGTACACTTCTATTACTCGTACACCAAGAAAATCTAAATAGGTCGCGTTGTTACCGGCTTAAAATTGCTATTTTCCTAAAAAATAAAACTCAACGTGTTTTAATTTCAACCATTGTACGATAAGCTATTGACTATTTTATGGTATTTTGATGATTTATGATCGATAGTATACTTACAACTCGCGGTTGTTGTCCTATGGGATAGCAGTAGCGTACTGAAATTTTATACATAATAGTTAGATTAACAGGTTTAACAATCAAAGAATTAAAAATAAAGTTCATGCTTTTTTGTTCAAATGAAATTTTATATGTGTAATTTTTGTTAATTCATTATCATGGGCAAAGGAAAAAGTGAATATAATTTTATAAACTATTTTTCAGTACCTGTTTAGAGAACATTCTACTAATTTGTTTTTGTAATGTGGTATTAGGTATCAATACTTTATTATTTTGCATATCTTTTTTTCTAAACATTTTTCTTTCCAGATGCTAACTGCGGTGTTTCGGCAGGCAGATACGAACCAATCTGGCTGGGTTAATATGAGCTACGAACAATTCCTGTCCATGGTCTACAGTTGCAATCTCTAACCATTTAACACATTCGCAGTGGCCTTTCCTTCTGTTTAGTATTTCTCCGGCTTTATAATCTTTATTCTAAAAATAATTCCAAATAAATTATATGTTTGGTATGCAATAGTGTCCTCGTCAAGCTGCTTTATAATTTGTTATATCTTTTGTCAAGTTATTTTGAAATCTAGGCATGATACAGACTGTAATATTTAAATATTCCTTATTTTAAAGAATGGTAATCTTTCTACTTTTCGTGTTAATCTTTTACTATATTCATTGTATAAATATATACTCTTATTTGTGGAAATGCGTTTAATTGCACGTTGAATAAACAACAACTTCACACATGTATCTAATCTTGTTCGAAAGTACTTCAAGAATATTATAATAAAATACTTATTTAAACTTGATATTTCTCTTAACTGTTTGAATACCGAAATTAAGTTTACAGCAAAATGTTATATTATTTGTTGGCATTTTGTTAAATATATCTGAATAACAACTTAGAACTTACAGATGTAACTTATGTATGGTAATATTCATTCTTCAAATTGAATTTAAACGGTTTTATAGAAGTTTATATTATTAATTTAACATTTTTGAAGCACCAAACATGTATAAAGAGTATTTAAACGATTTAAAAAAAAAAAAATATTGCCTCTATTTAAATTCGATCTATCTTCTTTGCTTTTTTTATGTGCAATTCATTTTAAGAAGCAGTTAATAGCAACTCGAGATACTTAAAGCAATCAAAGCCTGCTTTTGATGATGATATGAGCAGTTTTGGATCGATTCAAGGGTAATTTGTTTTCGATAGAACAATTTACACTTTTGTGATTATAAAAATTGTGTTTGTCGTAGTCATGTTTTAGACTGGATAATCAAAAGAGAAATGTAATAAGTCTTGTATCTATTTACGCTGTTTGGAAAACTTCAAATAAAGATATTCTGAATAGGAAAAGTCCTGTTGCACTACCTTTAGGGAAACCTAAAGTTACAGGTTTAATATTCTGTAATATAGTATATGCATCCTAATTTTTAAATTCAATGGTTTTGAACAGTTTTGTGGGATCTTTGTTACGACAATTTTTTTGAAGTATTTGTATTTTATACTAGAAAAACAAATGTTGGGCATATGAATGAAATATACGTAGGATCCATTATTGTTAGTATTTATTATATATATATTTCAATATTAAAGAAAATATTTCTATGAATAGTTTTCTTGAAAAATTGTGTATAAAGATCAGAAGTTGTTAAAATAGAAACATCGATATAGGAATATGTCAATTCTTGATTATATACATTAAACATTTTTTAACTTAATTTAACTTGAATAATACAAGTCGCGAAGTATTAAAAAAAATTTCTGAATAATTAATAAAGTGCGTCGACCAAGACTTATAATATATATATTTACAGAAACGGTATAGACCTCATAAGTATCGAACTAAATTTGAATAAAAGTACGTAAAACATGTATTATTAAACTGACATAAATTGTTCCATAATACAATCAACATAAAAATAATATACATGTATGTGTTTTATATCGTCCAATATTTAGAATAAATAGTGTATTAAAAACATAGCACGCATATATATTTCAAGCATATTAATTGATTAAATAAAATTCATATAAATAGTTTGAAACAAAAGTGGCAACAATATACAGTGTATATATAAAATAATCTATGCAGATATGCACTTACAACAAATTTACAATTTATAAATCTATAAACAAATTCAGATATGTCTATATACAAACATTACCGAAAATAAAGCAGATATTTTGGTAGGGAAGAATCAAAATATTTTCTAATCAATTATGTGTTATGGTACAGACCGTAGATATAAATAGCCCTCTTTTCTCTGTAGAGTTAAACAAATAATTTATAATATCTATGGTACAGACAATACGACATATTTAATTGTTTATAGTAATTCCATTTTAGCTGGCGCATTCAATCTTTATATATATATGTATATACGTTCTATATAATATATACCTAAATATAAAACGACAAAAATGACAGGTTTTAAAAGAGTATTCTCATAAAACAAGTACCTACCTATACACTGCATATTAAAATGTATTTTATGTATTCAAAACAACATATATAACTAGGTACATTAAGTAACATGATATTTAATATAATTTTCACTGAATATAATACAATTAGTAGTCATAGTATATATTAATGTGAGTATAGAATATGGGTTTATATGAGGCAGGTTCAATAAGTTTGCAAAAACTGTATAAAAGTTTGAACTGTTAGATAAAAAATCTATATAAACGATCGAAACATTTGAGGTAACAGTTAAAATTTAATATAAAACAACTAAAATACGTATTCTTCGTAGTATTATCCATAACCGTATGAGGCACACTCCCCACCTCCATCGCGTACTCACATTTTTTATAAGAATTCAAGAATGGGTTCAAACATTTTAGAAAATATTGCTTACTTTAAATGATTACAATTTTTAAGCCAAGAGCATGATTGTGTTAGAAAAACCTCTCTGTTTCGAAAGATATTGTAAATTTTTATATCCATATTAAGTCATGAAAATCCTCGTTATATGCATTTGGTCTGAAAATAATTTTATTTCAGGATAAATTTTCTTTCCTAAATTTTAATAATAAAGTACTAATGAATATTACTTATTTCAAAGAGTACATTTTTGAATATATTATATACTATAATGTCTATTCCACTCAATAAAGTTCTTTGTCATTTTACTCATGTTGTACAAAGTGAAATAGAATAAATTCACACTAGTTTTATAAAATTTCACCGTAAACTAGGAATTTAAGAAATAAAATTAATGTTTCACAGAGTCGTCAATATTTCAAAGAGTAGTTTTCTGCAATCTTAAAAATGTGCACTTTTGACATTTTCAAACCAAATAAATAATGCATTAGTACGAAATTTTCGTCAATATACCTAGATGTTTCTATATTTAATTAAATATTTTGTATAGTTCACATATAAGTTTGTACAAATTTATTGATCCACCCATGAATAGCTTTAATATGTAAAATTCTGAAATCGAAAACAATGTATGTTTTTCTGTTGATATAGTTATTGATATGAAAAATGATTGAGCTAATTATTTGTAAAAAAAATAGTACTCTACATCTTTTTTCAGCTATATACTGTTGAAAGATAAGGAAAATAGATACATTAGAAATAAATAGTTATTTTTTAATCAACCCATTTATACTGATTAAAAAATATTAATATAGATTGTACTGATAATGGTACTACATCTCCAAAAAATTATGTCTCTATTTTGAAGATTATGAAAATACTTCAGATTGTCTACATAAAATATATCGTTTTATCAATTAAACCTAATTACAATTTTGTAATAATTTTAATTTAAAAAATTCAAATATGATTTATGTATGACTTAAATACTTATTTAGTAGTAATAAATAAATTTAATAATTTTATTGTAAACACAAGAATTATGCTAAATTTTGTTTGCAACGATTCGCCTACATTCTGCTTACTACTACTCATGTATATTTCATCTACATATATGTATAATCTTTGCATATGAAAGAAACATACAATTCAATATGCACAGCATTTTATGCTCATTAGTAGCTTTCATAAAGTATAATTATTTATTATACTAGAAATATAGCCATATAGGTAGGACAGTAGGTACGATAAATTAAATATGTATAATTTATAGGTGCAGTATATAAGAAATAATAATGCTTTATCAGTGGTCTCTGTGGACATTTCAATTCGTGTCCAAGGAGACATCATCACAGGACTTGTTGAAGTGACGCTTCATGAATCGCGAAAGAAGTTGTCGGGGAGTTTTAATCCGAAGAGAGGTTCGCAGAGCTCCTCGGTGTCGCTGTGTTAGTCGCGATTTCTCTTTCTCAACTTTCCGGTGTTGATAGCGGATCTGGCTGATCACCCCAACAAGAAGATCATCAACTCGGTGGTTGAGCCCGGTAGATATCTCCAGAAATTTGCTGTTGTATACCGCGGCCAAGTTCTTGCCGTCTGTGAAGGCAGGAAAAGATGGCTCCTTATAAGCAATCCAAAGTAGGTAATGGTTATTGAAAATTAAGTTATTATCGAAATAATTATACATAATTTTATAATTTTATTGTAAACACGAGAATTATGCTAAATTGTGTTAGCAACGATTCGCCTACTTTCTGCTTACTACAACTCATGTATATTTCATCTATAATCTTTGATACATAAAACACAAGAATTCATTAACATTTTCTTAATTAAAAACACTCCTTGAGACTATTTCTTTAGGAGTAGTACTAACATCTTCGATCTCTATCTCTGGCGTTGCTAATGTTACTAGTTTAAAACTACTCGGAGTTACACTCTCTTCCGATCTTAAATGGATCATCATATAAAGGATATTTCTACTATATGCAATCGTCGAATGTACGCTTTGTGCCTTATTAGAACTGTATCCACCCCCAACCAACTAACTCTTATCTACTACGGTCTCATCCAATCTATTATAATGGGGTATGAATTATTATTGAATATGCCTGCCCCGTTTTTGTCTGCCTTCCTGACTATCTTAATTACTCATTGAATCTCATTATAAAACGGGCACACCGCATCGCTCATGGGCACTGCGAATGCGATGACTTCAAAGAATCTGCTACCCGCCGTCATATTTTGGCCACTACTGTTTTCTTGAAGGCAGAGTATGACCATAAAAGCTGTCTGCATTACATTGTCTCTCACCGGCTGCAATACTCAAATAAATATTTCATTAAACCATCTAAAACTTCCAGACTTCAATCCTCTTTCGGAATTTATATGCCGCTTTACCTTAACTCCATTTGACAATTTAGTCCTTTTTCAGTACTATTTTATTTATTTGCAATTATTATTTGCAATGATTTTCATTGTTATTTCATGTTATTTTTTTAAGTAACATCATCTTTTTTGTACCGTATCATGTTTTTCGATTCCCATTCTCATCCAAATAAACACTTATTACTATTATTTAAAATCAAGAGAAAAACAATCTTTAAGCGAGGAACACTGAGCTATTTTTAATGATAGCTAGTTTAAGCGAGAAAATTAAGATTATTGGATAAGCGTTTTAATTAATGTTTGAGAAAGATTGAAGGGCGACCGAAGAAAGGAAGAACAATAACTCTAGAATTACAGACTGGTTACTAATCGAAAGAGGAAACTTTTTTTTTTAAAAACGAGATAACACTCCAAAATAAAATTTAAGGATAAGAATTACGAATAAATAAGTTCGATAAATTAATAATTACAGAGTGGAGTAAGTTCCAAGAGGGAAGCAAACGCGAAAAGCACGATTAATAAGGCAATAATTAAAGTTATTTTTCCACGATTTCGGACAAAAGGCATAAAGCTAAGCAAAAGATCGATATTTGCAGGTTTAGCGTCAACGCTATAGAGATAACTTTATTTTTAACTACAAAACAGCAATGTCTAAAAGACCTATTAGGTAGCATAGTAAATTTGATGTTAGAATGACGCGAATTACGAAATGAACGAAAATCAGAACGAATATATTCTGTTATTAAATACGTAAGAAACGTATCGTTAATATACCAAAAATACACGATGGAAGTGGAATTGAATTCATCTAAAATTATGATTTCCATCATGAAAATTTTAATCTTGACCTTATTTGATATTGTACAAGTTTTTATACTGTATAATGTTTTATTTTATGATTATATTCCAACTGTGTTTCTGCTACTAACACTTTACTCCATATTTCGACCCCTGGATGACCCCTGGATGACCCCTGGATGACTCCTGGATCCAAACATTCAATCAACAAGGCGTGACAGTAGCACCTTTCCTCATGAGTGCTGGAAAGCACATCCCCTGGTTCCCCTACACGGCTCTGTGTACAATGAGTTTCTGTGTGGCCCTGGTGGTCTCCTGTCTCACAGAGACCAGCCATCGGGCACTGCCCAGCTATCTGGAGGAGATAGACGCCTGGACTGCGGGGAAATCGTGGATTCAAATGCCATGTGTGCGAGTGGCCCATCCAGGTACTGAGACGACAGCTGCCAAGAAGAAGCCTCCGCGAGGATGCTTTGAGAAGTAGTCTGCCTGAACTGTTAGAATTTTTTGTATGTGACAAAAATTCATTTTTTACAAATTATTCGAATGTGGAACAGGAAGTTGATATTATATACAAGATATAGAAAGTAAAATTTCATAAAATAAGATCTAAATTAATTAATAATAATAAAATTATTTAAAGGAATATTTATTAATACTGAATTATTTTATGAGTAGTAAAAAAGTATAACACATGTGTATTTTATAAAGATTTTGCTTTGTTTAAAGTTTATAAAGAATTTTTTTATAAGCTATATAATATTACAAATTAAATTTTAAAGTTATACCGAAAATTAACTACGAAAATGTAATCAATATATTTAGAAAATAGCAGTTTAACTACATCTTGCTCTATGCACACTAACTTTACTTGGAACGCGTTTAAAGTTAAATTTTATCTATTTTAGCCTTCAGTCTAACAAAATAAGTAAATATCTTTATTAAGAATACTATCTTTCCGCTAAAACTAAGTAAATTTGCCTAAGTATCTGTCTTAAGTTATTAAGTAATTAATATATCCAATTTTCCAAACTTACCTGTCTAACTGTCCCTTTTTTTATAAATTATCAATCTGCCATAATTGACGACTTATTGTACCACATAAACAATTACATAATAAATAGAAGTAGATAGCTGCCGTGTATGATGATTAATAGATAATATAGCCGTTGCTCTTTAACATAGAGCTATCTCCATTTAAACATGCATTTTAAAATGATAAAATGAAATTATGTTTGCCTTACAAGGCGCTGTACTTTAAAGACATCAATTTGTCACAATCTTTTTGACCTTCCGATGAATTTCAATATTATGGCAATTACATTAGGTTTATACGTAAATTAATCTCTGAATTTTGACTAATGCACAAGCAATATGTACATACATATATTAATATATTTAATGTTATGTTAATTTATATTCAAATTTATAAGTCAAAACATATGTAGTAATACATATTTCATTTTATAGTTGAATTTGAATCAATAATAAAGCCGCAATGTGTATATATACATATATACAAGAACTCATACCTACTATTACTTTTATCAATGTATCTTATTATAAGCATATAACGATTACAATATATTTTACGCATTAAATTTCAATATAGTATTGTGCAGTGTTCCTTTTCGTTTTTATTTGAAATTTTATTTTTGAAATCTTTATTTTACTAAAGTTCAACAATTAATACCTTGTCATTATTAACACGTATTTCATAGTTTACTTTCCACGTGGGGATTAATCCGTGTAAATAATGTCCCACATGTAAATAATTATCAACAAATATTAGATATTTTAGTAATAGACAGCTGTAGAGTACGCATATTTATCTAGCCCGCTTATAAAGAGATCCCATTTTTAATTAGCAACCAAAGGGCTTTTGTTGATAATGTGAACAAAATTAGGAACACATTTTTGACAACATTCTGTATTTACATTTATTTGGAGTATACTGTCACAAACCATATTGAACAATTATGCGTCTTATTTCAATATAATTTCTTCAAAACTTGCTTCAACGAACTTTTACCTGTATGAGCTATATAACACGTCGTTAATATGTTTAGTCACTAACAACTCTGTGGTTGTACACATTCAATGACATTTGAATATATCCTGTAAATAATGGTTATATAATTATAATTGCCAATACTTTTACTCTACATCAACATCAACAGATTTTTATCCCTACAGATAATAAACTTTCCCAAATTGCTAACGTTACTAATTTGGTTACCCCTGGCCAAAAATAACGAGCCTATCTATATTTCTTTTAATTGCTATAAAACACAGATACTTATTATCAATGCAAATGAGAAAACATTTATTTGTATGAATGAATACACATTAACATTATATTGTTCAGTTTTTTACATATTTAAAACTATTATAAATCGCGTTTATTATGGCCAGGGGTGTAATTGTTACACAAACTAGTCTTCTAAGTATCATTTTCAATTTATTTTGTCCATTTTTTTTTTCAATTTAACCTTCTTTGTATTGTACAAATACTCTCCAGTTATATTTACTCTCTTTGTGTATTTAAATAAAATAAATGATTGATCTATGTTTGATCAAAAATATTGGTAGAGTTTTTTATTAGCCATATTAACGTAATAATAAGAATTTAAAATTATATATATACTTGTATTTTTTTATAATTAACACTGTGTATATTAAGCAACATTTCATTATTATTTTGAATCTTTGATCAACGATATTTATCGATTACAATATTGATCGGTTCGGTAAACCGCTGCTTAAGGTATGTAATAATATTAATGTAACTGCGGGAAGCTGATGACTAATTTCTTTTGTTTTATAAATGGCTCTCGGTATCACAACTGTACAATAATCTAAAAAGTATCTATTGAAAATAATTATTATTATCATTTGGTGGCTCAATGACAAAACTAAGACTGTAGTAAACGGTATTTTCTCTCCAAATTTGTTTTATCAAATAAGTTTCTGGGATTGATTACATGTAATATGAATTGATTTATTGATTAAATTTTACACAGGGCCATTTCTGGCATATTGTGCATTCACATTCAATAGGTATTAATATACGATATATATAAATAATACATTCGATTATATTTATGTAGAGATAAGACTCCATTTTAAACTATCAAAATACTGTTCATTTGTATTTATGTTATTGTAACTTATAAGCTGTGTGTATATCTATATTTGTTGCCCACACCAGTTGCAACTATAAGTGTTGGTGGCAAGCAGTGTGTGGATTTCTAAATGGAGGGTTTCGTATGTATTTAAACGAAAATGTTACAATTTCAAAAAATTGACAAAATTACTTTCTTTAAATAGATAAAATATTATAATTTCTTTGAAAAATTAAAATCTGTAAAAACTTAGTTATTGTACTTTGTGAATAAAAAATACGCTTTTCAATTTTGTTTACAAAGGGGCGCAGTTTTAGAGAGAGTGGGCACGTGTCGAGCACTCATTCTTGTGCACATAAGTGATTTTAATTATAGTGTAGCATTGAAAGAAAGAAGTCTTTATTTTACCAAAAATCACGAAAGCTCACATTGCTCCATTTGTTCATTTAAAAATCCCAGCGAATATGCTGGAGGGCCGTCAACGGTAATGGATGGGGGCGGTAATTATGTTTGTTCTGAAAAACGTCCAAATTAATCGTGAGCGCAGTCGGTATTTGAACCTTCGTGTGATCGACGTAAGATCTGTGTCCATCAAACGGTACATAACGTGGCATAAGTAGCTCATTTAGATGCGTCATAATTATGACATTAAACGACATTTACTTCAATTGGATTCCATTGTTATTGTTCAAGTAACCTATAAGGTATATAAATCAGCGGAGAGATTTTATAATTAAATTCTATTTTTTAATTTTATGTTTAGTTATTTTATAACCCAATTTTTCTACATCCTAAATTTTCCCTTGTGATTTTCTTATTCTTTTAGTAGTATATAGAATATTAGCTTGCATTAATTAGCAATTTAAAAATAGAATTTTATATTAAAGATACCGTGCATCACTAAATACCTTTCTGAATTAAAGAATAAGTATTCAATTCAATTTAAATATGATAAGGATTGAGCCGTTTTATCTATATTTCAATTTTTATTGTTATTTCTAACTATTGTGACTGATAAGTTTTATACATATATGTGTATGCCAAACATGTTTTTCGGAATTATTTTAATTACATCTAGTAAACATTTCTATAACAACGTATTAACCTAAAAAGAAACACGTATAATAAGAGTATTTATTAACTAATAAATACTGCTATTTGCTTTTGCGTATGAATATATTTTAAATGTATAATTCATTTGTATATTTTATTTTATATATAACGCCAAATAGAATATATTTCAACCAAAGTTATGTAAATTTATTATAATGTAATATTTATATCTCTATGCATTGTACGGAATATCAACCTAGTAAAAACTGATTCAGGGATATAACGTTGAAAATATTGATACATAAATACACTACCGAACTAGATTAATAAGTTTCATGAATAATTACTAGTCTTCTAATCAATCCAAAATACTTTATATTAAATTCACATTTTTCTATAAATAGTATATTGAAATATCAGTTTTTATTACTTTTTTAATATTTTTATTATTGGCAAAAGCGCTGAGACATTTATTTTTAAAACTATTGTAATTACTTTTCAAGACTCACTTTAAAGGAAAAATAATGCCCATACAGCTATTAAACGTAATTAGTTATACTACATATATCCACTGAAACTCTATTACAGGAGAATATTGCACTATTAATTCTGAAATCTAAATGTGTTATTGTTTTATATTTAAACTAATAATCAAATGTATCCCTCCTGCATTATGTAAAATTTAAATGTACACAAACTTATTCATAGAAAGTTGAAAGAATATTTAGTATTACATATATTTCGTTTAATTTAATGTACTAAAATATTAAATTGTTATTGGCAGACATTAATAAAAAATACTCTTAACAATTGAACAAAAAGCTCGATTTTTTTCCACCTAATCCTTGATTCTTAAAAAAAAAACTGCATTCGTTTCAAACAGAATAAATATAAACCCCGCTTGTGGTTTTAGACAAAATAAAAAGTCATCGCGAATAAAATAGTTTAATATACCGCAAAATATATGTGATGATTATGACGAAAATCAATGTCTACATAATAATAATATTACATAACGGAGCAAAATAGTATTTATTCATCAATAAATAGCATTCATTGATAGTTTACTTACATATACACAATATAGACGTCAGAGAAAGAGAGCGAGAGACGGCGAAAAAATGACAACTGATAGGAAGATATTATATATAAATATATACCTTAGAGGAGAATGTTGGATTATTTGGTAACAAAATGCAGTATATGGCAATGGTACAATGTACACAGGAAAAAGAGAGCGATTAGATGACATCATAGATTGATATTTGAAAGAATACATAAAAACATGAAAGTAATCAAATGCTGAGAAGAGAGAGGAAAGGAGGGGGAGGTGAAACAATGCTTTACGATGCAAAATGGACCATCGATTGGGAAGTAGAGTAGTAGTATATTAGTAGTATCATACGTGGAATACACGAATATTTGAATTATATAAAAATCTTACATATATATGTGTATATTATCGAGGAGAAGTAGGATCGGAGTATTGTTAAATGCGCGCGTAATATTTATAATGTAATATACGTATGAACGAGTGTTCTCGGGAGAGGGAAATAGATTATTAAAGCCTAAAAATAGCATTTTTGTCTGTCTGTCTGTGAATCTATTTACGGCAAGAAAATATCGCTTCGAATGTATGTATGTATGTATTTTGTAAAATAATAGTGTAAAGATAATAGTAGTAGTAGTAGTAGTAGCAGCAATAATAAGTCTCATTTCTCGTTTTTAAAAAGTGGACGATTGTATGAAAAAGAAGCGGTAGGTAGGTGTGGTCTGCTGTGATATTATAGCATCATGTACACACATGTATGCACTGCTGCACCAATATTTGAACTTGTGGAAAAAACAGATAAAATTTACAATAGATGTGTGCGGGGGAAAGTACGAATGATTGTATGACACACAGAGGATCTGAGAATACGAAAAGAAAGGATGGATGGCAGACGGGCGGGTCTATGGCAGAAAAAACGGTACTTATACAATACAAGAAAGACATTGAAACTGAAGTTAAATTGATTCAGAAAAATATCGGTTTAATGTAGATAAATATAAGACTTCATAATAAAAGACATTATCATAAGATGTATATGTAGATAAGTACATGCTGAATGATTCCTTCAAACTTACAAAATATTAACAAAGCCTTAGCGGCATTCTGATACTCTGTTTTAATGTTCCCAAAAGCTCCATTTGTCGTCATAAAAGAATCAAGTAAACTGAATTTAGATTACTCACTACTCATTTCTTAATGAGTAGTATTTCTTAAATTTCAACAGTAGTATAATAGCATGATAGTGATAAGAAGTATTCTGATTAAGTTTCAATTTAAAAATACAAACAATAACAAAATAGAGAATAATATATATATATATGTATTATGAAAGGGATCTCGAAATGCACATAATGGATTCAATATACCTAATTAAGAGGCGGCAATTGAGTAATTATGACTTAAATAGAGGTGTTCTTGTATTACTAGGAAAAACGACAAGGACATTAATTTTAGACTCATTGGAGACTTATTTTAGAACAATAGAGGAGTGCTTTTTAATTGTATTACATTAATATATTAAGCTGAAATGAAGAAAAAATAGTATATTATATAAAATAGTACAACATATAGTCTCAAATTTTGACTTCTGAATATGCAGGTTCATGATGAGGTGTTCTGTGTATTCGTAGAGAGAGAGAAAATGTAGGATTCTTTGAAAATCATGATCATCGCACACTGGATTTTTTACACACAAGAGATTACTTAACATCAAACAAAACTATGTGTTGTATGCATTTGTCAATACTGATCACATCGTCAGTTAGTTAAAATATACAGATAGGAAATAACAAAAAATGGTGCGCCGATGCCTTTCAATAGGGAGAGTTATTTGTATTATAATAATGAGGAACATACAAGAAAATATCTTATTCTCCACTCAAGCAAGAAAGACAGGAATAGATAGATGGCTAAAGTAACATGAATACGTAATAATAGTAGTGTGAAATAGTGGGCCAGTTTTGGTATGTTATCATGAGATGCCTCCTCTCAGAGTTGATGTTATAATACTGAGAATGGTGTGTATTTTCTAAATGGATGTAAAAAATTGAAGCAACAAGCATTGGATTCCAATGATAATAATAATGTTACTTAAGGTAAATTACATCTGGAGCACGTAGATTCAATCTGAAAAATAAAATATTTGAGAATGGAAATAGCGGGAAATGGTTACAATTAATCACAAACCAAGTAAATATAGTTTTTATTTATACCAATATAATGTAAAACCAATGAAATGTACTACTTATATTTGAAATAGTAGTATACAAAAAGCAAAAAGATAAATTATATAAAGTAATAAAATAAAAGGTTTCTAAATAAAGTAATAAACGGCATAACCCTTACACTATCTAGTGGGCGTTTGTATCCCCGACCCTGATCCGGCTCCCACCACTACAGATGCCCCTGCATTAGGGCCAATTCCTGCCGTAGATGAGGAGGGTTGGGGGAGAGCAGAGGGGGTGTTGGGTTGAGTGGTGGATCCACCGCCAGAGGGTTGGGGTGTATTACAGGAGGAGGTAGAAGTCTGCATGATACGCTGGCGGACCTCTCGGATTTTCAACTGGAGCATTTGCTTATTGGGAAAGACATCTAGATAGCGCGACTGAAACGCAGCTGTGTCCTCCGCTAAATAAATTGCATAAATTTGAAGAGAAAACAGAATAATTGCACTCTATCTCTACACAATTAAATATCTACAATCAATTAGTTGAAATCAAACAAATGGATCAATACCAACTAGAAGGAAAATTTCTATATATCCGTAATTTAATGTCAATTAATGTTATATTATTTTCATATCCAACTATCGATTGGTTTGAATACATCTACTTAATAGCGCTAAATAATTGTACAAAGGCGACGCACAGCAAAACAAATTATGTCGAAATTAAACAAATAAACAGATATATTTGAGACATAATGTTCTGGAAATTCGGCCGCTTCTTTACTATTGTAGTTTGAATATCCAGAGTTTTAGGATACCTGTCTTAAATTTTTTACAATAAACCCTTTTTGAAAAATATTAATATTAACGTAAGATCTAAATAATGGCTTTGAATATTTTAATAATTCATGTAGTTGTTTGATGCTTTCAAATGTATTCATTTAAAAAATTCTACAAAATTATTCTGTATTTCTTTAATACTACAACTAACGTAAGTAGGTATATTAGTAGTATAATTTTTGTATTAAATTATATATTATATCATACAATCATATTATATATAAAACTGAACCAAAAGTTAACTCACCCGAAGGAAAATATCCGTGTTCCCGAAATAACTGCATCACCAGCTGTCGGCGCATTTCTAGGGTTTTGGTCCGCTTGGACGAGGGCACACCCCCCGTGGCACTCTGTTTACCCCCAGGGGTCCCCACATCCCCGCCACTAATCCAGGGACTAAGGGGAGTGTTGGCGGCAGAATTGGCTCCTGAATCCACCTCCAAACTGCTCAACTGACTCTGAAAGTCCGAACCAAAGAAGATGTTCTGCGCAAGAAGGGGCGAGTCTGTTCCTCCACACCTACTCGCCGAGGGAAGAGCTGTCCTGCTGTGGTGGTGGCTTGTGGCGTTGGCTGAGAGGCAGATACTTGTTGGGTAACTTCCAACTCCACCAGATACATTGTCACTTTCGGCCATTGTACCGCCACTGCCTCCTCTAAGACCACCAGGTGAATGTCGGGAGTTGCTCAGTTGGCTAGAGGCGGTATCCTAAGTAAATAAAGTTGAAAAAAGGGTCATTTAATATTTATACTACTAATTAGCTTACTAGTAATTATAGTAAGCGAGAGGGTCACATAAATTGCTCTACTTTAGCATATGTTTATGTAGTTTTAAGTCTAAGAAATGTCTGTTGTCTTCTAAACGTTAATTTCGCACTATCAAATCGTAAAATATCTATGATGCGTAAAAACATTTAAAAATTGCAAATAAATTAATCTATAAAACTAAACAGATCAAGCGATACATAATGAATAGAAAATACATCACGATATATTATTCAAGTCAGAAATTTTACCTGAGGAAGTAAATGATTTGAGGACATTTTCTGATGACTCCGAAAATGTTTATAATACGGCCTCTTTATGAGCTCCGTCGGTGGGGCAGAACAGACTCCGTCAGCCACTACAAAGAGGAAAGTTTTAAGCATTAAAGATTAAACTTATAACAAATAATCATAGTATATCACCATATTAATATACATAATAAAGTTGTACAATGTTCTTTGTCTAAATGTATGATAATACCGATATTGTATAAAATAGTATATTACTACCAAAAATTAACAGTAGTATGAAAAATAAATTACGTTTAAAATGTTTGTTTTTTAATTAAAGGTATAAAAAAGAATGGAGTAATAACAATGGAATAGCAATGGGGTAAAACCAATGAAGTAATACTCACTTGAACCAATCATATTGTGATGCGAAAACTGAGCGAGGGCAACCCGATGTATGCTGGGGGAGGCGATCAAAGGTGAAACTTCTGACGAGTCAATTGTTCCTGGATTGAACTTAGGAAGATCGCTGAATTTCCTCTCAAAGTCAACCTGGGCGAAGACCCTAAACGCGCAATAAAGTAGAGAACAAAATATGACTAACTTTGCAACTACTCTATTCTATTTAAAGATCAGTAACTACAAGAAGTAACTAAAGTTGAGAAATGCTATCACTCACGATTCACTATTTTCATCTAACTTGCGCTTAAATAGTGCTTTAGCCGACTTCCTTGGACTCTCTTCTCCTCCCGTATCCTCAATGAAGCATTCCGTCGTCTTGAGTGCGCAGCAACTATTATTATTTTCCAGTGACGAGCTGCTTAGAATATCCTTACTAATCTGGAGTGGCGGCGGTTTCACTTTGGGCCGTCCAGTAGTGCTGCCACTTCCAGTGCTACCAGCTGAGGGGGGCGGTTCGCTACTCGTGCTAGAAGTGTGCGGCAGGCCACCGACGACAGTGGACCCAGGCTTCGTGGTAGTTCCCGCGGCGACGGTAGTGGTCTGAGCTACGCTGCTCTGTGATTGGCCACTGTTCCGATTGGTTGTTGATGACGTAGGAGTATGGGTGGTGTAGGAAGTCGATGATGTCGAAACAGACGTGGCTGATGCATCAACACGAATAGTTGGGATGCTCTAGTAGAAAGAAGAAAAAAAAAGTTACAAAACTCGCTAAATCTCGGTTATCTAAGTTTTAGGTAAAGCTATAAAACACTTTTCAATGGGAGAAAAATGTATTACATGATCTCGAATCGATGAGCTCACGGGTATTTTACGATCAAGTAATTTAGTGTTGTGTTGTGGTCTCTATAATACCTTCTAATTCTGCAGTAATAACAGTTTCTCTGAATCTCCACCAATTAATCGGCCTCAACGCTGAAAGTTACCTTGATTGTTTCTGCACTAATATTGGAGGCATTGTCCACACCACCAGCACCAGTGGAAGAAGCAGCAGGCGAGACAGCCAGAGAAGAAGACTGGCCCGGTTGGGAGAGAGTTTGCGGGCCAGGTCCAGGTCCCAGAGTTCCCGCGGAGGCTGCAGAAGATGTGGAAGTGGCCGAAATGGGTGGCTGTGGAGATACACCACCGCCACCGCTACCACCGTTGAACAGGAAGAGAGGAGAAGGCTTCCTTGGGGGGAGTTGACTGAGGTGCTGTTGGTGGTACTGGGAGGTGACGGTGACGGGCGGTGTCAGTTGTTGGTGATGAGGAGAGTGGATAAAGGTAGCTGCAGTCCCCACTTGAAGATGTTGGCTGTTTGGTGCCGAGGCTGTGGAATGAATGTGGGAAGGTATTTGAAATTAGCAACAACTGTTCACACAAATTCCGAAGTACTTAGCGACGTTTTGGAGATTAATTGCAAGAAAAAAATCATCAAAATTATCAAAAATATATTAATTTAAACATAATAATATTTCTAAGAATGTAGTAAATTAAAAGGGTTGTTCAAATTACAGTAAAATTAGCAAAAATATTAGTTTCAAATCTTTCTAATTTTCGTTAACTCTTAGTTAAGAACTATTTAATTTTCAAAGATAGTAGAACAATTATTCTGCTATATTTCAAAACAATATGATAATAATTAGAAAGCAATAGCAAGTATCGTTGCAATTCAGAAAGATTTCAGAAATTACCCGATTTTCTTAATATCTTAGAAAATAACTTGGAAATAAAATAAACATATTTAGGAAATGAAAATTACTTTAGAATGAAATTTACAACTTCTCTAAAATTATTTATCTCGCTTAATTATTATAAATCTAAAACAAAATATGCATTCATCATAATATTAGTTTGAAAAAGGGCATCGTGTATATCGAGAATTCAATGAAAAACCAATTGTGCGCAGTAGCAAAATTTAAAGACGTATAGACAACAACAGAAAACTGCGCTCTAAGTGTCAAAACTTGTCACAGCATTAATGAAAAAGAGTTATACACGTCTCCAGGACTACCTTCCTACCAAATAATGTTACAGTAGATATAGATAAATTCATACACCGAAAGTTGATATCATAAACAGGCGCCATATACTATTGCTCGCTATTTGACAACTACAGACTTCTGCTAATATATGTAGGAAGTAGAAATATGAATGAGAGACAATGAAACAGACAGAGATAGATGCGTAATTATTCTTCCGCGGCCCTGGGAGACAAGATGCAATTATACCTCTCTAATAAGTACTTATAGGGTCATTCAAGTTGAACGCCTGTATACACGTTAGTACTGCATCATTCAATGTTACTATAATATACTGCGGTGATATAATACAGTTATAACAAAAAGGCCAGTTGCGATTGCGCCATTTCATTTTAAAGGGCATTATAATTTTAGCTGGCACGGATTTTTTTTCAGTCGAATAGTACAAATTACGTTGCTAAGAAGTCTTCGTTAAATACTTAACTGCAGTTTTCTACGCTTTACAACTGAGCTTTGAAGCAGAATAGAAGCAAGAGAAATTTAAATGACGCCAAAAAGATAATTCATCCATTCAAAATTCAGTATGGAAGCGTGTGAAAAGTTATGTAACATCAAAAATCGAAAAGCATATTTAAAAGAAAAAACAAAAGAAAATATCACTCATTTAAGCTGAAAATAGAAACAAACACTAAATTGTTGCCAGCATTTTATTGACTCCATTAGTTTTAAATAAAAAGTAATCAGTTTCTGAATAAGCTCGTACCACAGAAATGTAAGAGAATAGAAGGCGGGACAAGTCTATTATATTTTGTCATCGATATTTCGTGTCGACTAATAAGCTAGGACCAGGAAAATCAAAGAGCTATTTATAGACTCACGCATTTTATATGCAAAAGTGGGACGAGTACAGATATCTTAGCTAAAGCACTAAAACTATTATTATCATTCGAAACTGAAGATTTACATTTTTTAAATTGTATGTGAAAATAAAACCTGCAGCTACTATTAAACTATTTAAACTAGCTTATTGTAGTTGTTTCCTTATGGAGTCACGTGATTTGGCGCAGCATTATGATTGGATGTCGGGTCTTACTCCGTCGAGGAAGTTGCACATAATGTTGGGCTCACTGTTTCCTTCTATTCACTCCCATTCCTATAAATCTATCTTGTACAGAACAGTTTGTGAGAGAGAGAGAGAGAGAGAGAGAGAGAGAAAGAGAGAGAGAGAAAGAGAGAGAGAGAAAGAGACAAACCTTGATGGCTCTCGGGGAAGAATAGTCCACTGTGATTGGCCACATTCTGTTGATGACTCACAGGCAGATCAGCGCTAATTGGTCGAGGACTATCACTTGTTGATCCCGAGTTGGACAGATGAGGCGATCTTCAAGAGAAAAATACGACGAATTATAAGTTAAAAGAATGTAAATACAATCTAACTCTACCTCTTGATGCCAGATAAACAAGTATTTAAACATAAAAAGTTTAATAATTGATTCTTGCTATAAATTATATGAATTAAAGAACCATAAACCTATAAATTTGCACCATTTTATTATAATTACTATCAGTATATCATTGACTGAATTAAAATATCGGAAAAGCATTAAAAAACAAATAGGCTTTTCTGACTCTCCAAAAGTTTAAACGACATACATAATATATTATTTCCGTCGATTTCTTATCGATTTTAAGCAATTAATCGATAGTGACATACATACCCGAGAGAAAAGGAGGCATTATTGGTCCTCTGCTTGAGAATATGATGCGTGAAGACGGCTTTGACCTTGGGTTGCAGCTGTGACGGTTGCTGTTCCGAAGCTGCAACCGACGGCGACGACTGTTGATGATGATCCATTTCCATTGGCTGATGCAGCTGATTGGTCGACGCACTGTTGACGTCATACGACGGCACCTGTGATTGCTCAGCCCCACCACCACAACCTGCATTGCTACTAAGCAAAAAAGTTGTGGGTTGTTGCGGTATCGGCGAGACTGTGGTGGAAGAGGGAGTTAGAACCAACAAGGGGATGTCGGGTTCCAGTTTTATCTGATTATGATGATTAGCAGGGTAGGGAGAACGCTTAGACGATGCCGCATAGTTGATGAGGGAGTTCTGCACCGTCGATGTCACCCAAACTGGCTTCGTCGTCGGTGCAGCAACAACGCTGCAGATTGATTGGTGACGCGAGGTGCTGATTGGTCCGCTAGAGTTGGCCAATGGGCTGGAAGCTGCAATGGTGGTGTTGTCTGTGGACATTATCAAGGGCTTGGAGGATGTGTTGCCACTGAAGAGTAGGTTTGGACTAGAGGGAAAAAATTTTTGACCTCCAGTAGAATGCAGCCCATCTGAAAAAGAAAATAATAATAATTTTACATCAGCTGTCAGTTTTGCCTATTAGTAGTCGCAAATGTATTACAAATAATGTCTACTAGGTGTTTATGGAGTCAAGCATAATGTGAAAACTCTTCAGGATCCAATATTTCTAATCAATGACAATGGTATACTATTTTTGGTGCGAAAACAGAGCAAATCTTTTGATTAGTCAATAAAACCAATTTATAGTGTAACAGGGTTTTGCTACAAAATTTTGGAATGAATCAAGCCATAAATTTAGTTCTATTGTGAATTTTGTTTACTCTTGTGAACCGTTATAATTTTTATAGTGATTAACTATCACCAATTAAATGGCTACTACTTGTATATTTATGAGTTTGATTACTTTTCGAAGTTTGAACAAAATCAATTTGATTATGTGATCTCTCTGTATTATTATCATGTAATCATAATTATGTTTTTTTTGTTCTATAAAACTGAACTGTTTATACTCAAATTAGAGTAGAATAGGTACTTCTTACAAAAAAACATCAGTCGCCTGTAAACTCAACTTTTAAACGTGACTGTTGCATAAAAAAAATAACTTGACATAACTACGGGCTAAAGAAAAAGAAAGACTGGATCTAAAGAAGAACAGCCAATAAAGGACACAATATGTATATTGAAGACGTAATGGAGAGTAAAACTCACGTATTCCACCGCCAGAGTAGGGCTGCTGTTGGCCTTGTTGGCCCATGAGAAGATCCGAGTTTCGCTGGTCCAACAGATTCCAGGTCGGTGTTTGGAGAGATGGACAGGGCGAACTACAATCAATCAATCAATCAATCAATCGGGAGATTAGCCTAGGCATGCTTGGATAAACTTTGTTACACGTCATACATAGTAAAGCTCAAATTAAGCTTATATTCTAAACGGATATTTCTGGTTTATAAATAAACACTCTTTGGCAGTCATTTAGGGTAATTGGTCATTTTGATATCATGCAGAATATATCAGGCATTGACAGAATTGGACTTCGGGGTGGGAGAAATTATATTCATATTTAGCCTATATATAGAAGTTCCTTAAACAGATTAAAACTAAAACGGAATTGAGTAATTGAGAACTCCACTTTTGACAAAGTGAGCTACTGTACCATCTGTCACCTGTTTTAGATTAAACTTCTAAAAATAAATTAAATTACTCTCCCTCTTTTTGTTCATTTACAAGGCAGTTCAATCAGTAACTGTACAAAGATTAGCGATAGGAAAAACCCTTTGAACACGGAAAAATTACAAATAATCGTACTATACGTTCGCTTATTTTTAGGGCACGACCATCTTCTCTCTAGATATCAAAATTAGACTTAGAATTGTGCCCGCAGCCTAAAATCCCATTAACAGATATCATAAATTAAGACATACAAGTTGTATTCTTCCAAAGACGTTAACTCCCGTTTATAAATAACATTATTATTTCTACGAATATTATCGAAAATTGCGGTGACAATAATAAATTATCAGTATTACGAAGAACAAATTATAATAACTACGCCATTATTCATAAGAAAAAGAAGGCATGTGCTATAACGATTTCCAGCCGCAAATAGACGAAGAATTAAATTTCAAAAGAAACTACTCAACTGCTTTGTTTTTGAATTAGAAATATTTATTCTATAGTATTGTTATATTCTATAATAGAAAAATCGCTCAAAGGGGAGGGGGGAGGGGGTATTCTTCACGTCGACGATAAGGAAATGCTTTGCTCTTTTAATGCGCTAGTTTTTTGTGATATTCTCTTCATTGTGCAGCGGGACACAAAATATGTCACTAAATTTCCGGGATGTATTCAAAAGTTTCCCTACATAACTATATCATTTAAGGTAAAGTATTACAAAATATGCAGTCAGTGATGTGGGAGTCGGAAATTTAGTTATTTTCATTTTCATGGCATTGTTCTTTCCACAGGTACAAACTTTCCAGACAGATTAAAAATGTGAGGCATGTACTGAAGCAATAAACTTATAATTAATTACTTACTAACTAATCAAGTAGAGTGCATCCATTCCAAAGATTATTCTCCTTTTTGAGTAATTCAGATAGTAAATATAAATTGTCACGATTCTTAAATGGCAAGAATTACTTTAAATTTTAACAAAATGAAACTATGGCTGTTTCATTATAGAGTCACATAATTTTTCTCATGCAAATACTTAAGTTTTTAATTGGATGATTACATGTCTTAATCCCTAATTGAAGATGTTCTTATATTTTCAGTTTACTCTATGGAGTACATGATATTGATAAATGTGTCCCGCAATAAAGCCGAGCAGTAGATTAATTCCTACCTCGTATCTAAAATGTGTTCCATAAATTGCAGTGAAGTTCCCAATAATTAAATAATCTGAAGGTATTTCTCAAGATATAAGTAAAATAGTACTCTTACTTTTTTTAACGATTTTCAAAACTTAATTTTAATCCACGGAACATTAATATACATATTATCTTATGAGGTGAAATCATAATCTTTGTGTAGGTAAGAAAGGTTTAAACCAGTCCTCCAATCAATGTCAGTAGTTTGGTCACGTGATTACGATGACTAAAATAACTACAGCCAATGACAGTCGATAATGAAAGCCTTTTCTCGATCAGCCAATAATATTAGAGAAAATCCAGAAACAACCAATCAGAACTCACTGTGCAGAAGTCACGTGACTCCCCGAGGTACTTGTAAGTCGGGTCATATTCTCCGCCACGTTGGCCAATAGCACGAGACCAGCTTGCGTCGTATCGACGGAGAATCCCTCTCCACTAACCACTGATGTCGCAGTTGTGGTTGTCGTAGTAACAGCACCCGGCGTCTTACTGTTACTATTAGTGACGGCTGATTGAAGAAGATAAACAAATTGAAGGAATCAAAATAGATAGATGGCAGAATGCAAAACTCACAATTTTAAGCCATGAGAGACAAAACTCGATTTCATGTACATAGGTACTTGAATAGTTTCTTCACAAATAATAACATACATTATCGACAAACAAAATTAATTGTATATTAAGCAAACATGTAGTATTTAGTTTACGATTAAGACAATTTTTCTGAACTTTGACTCCGACAATTTGTCATATTAACTCTAAAAAGATTTTACACTATATTATATAATTAAACATATTATTGTTTAGTAAAATAAAACCTCCATGTTAATGCATTGAACATGCAATAAAAGCCTTTTATTCTCTTGTTTGTGATTAAAGTTTTGTGGTAAAATTGGGTATTTTATATCAAAGAACAAAATGTTCTCATTTAGGAATACATGTACATGCTGTATAACATAAACTCATGTTTTACATTTCGTATCAAACTGATAATCGCGATAAATTCACTTAATTAGATTTAAAATATGAGGAACAACAGAATTCCTTTAGAAAAAAATGCGTAAAAATAATTATCTAAAATGTGACATTTCAAAAAAAACAATTCATAACTATAGAACGAGTTTCAAATTTCATAATACTTTAATAATTTTCATGAAAGCTTCGAACATAATATGATTACATATTTATATATTAAAAATGATAACGATTAAAAACAAGCTAGGTACTAGTTAGGAATATGCGCAGTAACAACTAAATACGTAGAACGAGTAAAAACACGTGAATACATTTTTTATTTGCAGTTTTCATTTCTAATTTAATAGGAATGAAAACAGAAAAAAAGCAACCAGTAATATATATTGTTTATGCCTCGATATAACATATTACAGACTACTATGCATATGGAAATGAGCGTAGGAGGCCATTTAATATGTAATTTTAAAATAAAAACACCTGTTAACACGGAATGTGGGGAAAGTGGTATATAATAAGAGCATTCAATAGAAAATCGGAAGTTTAATCTACCTAGCGCCAGCTTTGCCAATTACAAATCGGCGGTAGGAAAAAATATCCTTCCGCTTCAGAATATCCAAACTGTATAAAAACAAGTATCACCAATTCCAAATAGGATTGTGCAATATTAAAATCATCAATCCCCTATATTATCAGATTATACAAATTTCATTATGTTACTAACATGAAATATCCAACATTACAGCTTTTAAGTATACTCACATTACAATCAAAACAAACCAGGAGATATAAATATAATATAAAAGTCAATTTTGTTACCTAACTGAATTTAAAAAAGAATAAATGAAAATACATCAAATAAATAATATATGTATATATATATATATATATATATATAGTCTTAATTCACGCAATAATGTTTTATTAATACGACAATGGCGGCAAATACTACTTTAAACTTTCCAAAAAAATAAGAAATCAAATCACAAAGCATATAAGATATACTTTTTACCAACATTTGTATTAGCTAACGAATTATGATGACATATAATGATTAATCCAATTATAAAACAAAACAAAAAACAACACTTAAGCAGTAGTTTTAGAATAATGAAATAAATAATAGGAAAGAACTGATCACTATTTACATAACTATACGAATTAAAACGCATAGGTACAGAATAAGGCAATAAAATTTATTAAAAGTTCAAGTTTGCATTTGTCTGATGTTTTAATAATAAGTACCTACACATCATTTAAATCGATATATGTATATTAGATAATACTACATTTAAATATTCCACAAACATTAAATTTATTCTTCATAGTATTTATTTAATTAACGAAATACCCAGTATAAATTATAAAGAATTATCATACAATTACAGGGAGAAACAACCAATAAGAACCGCAGTAAAATCCAACTTTGTTTCAAGTAATTCGTTCACATATATTATACAATAAAATGTACTATAATACTGAAAGTGTACTTTATACTCCACAAACTTACTCTTCTGATAAAAGTAAAACTCACTCAGAGTTAAGGTTTATACAGCCTAAATAACTCATTCTTTACGTCATACCATCAGCTGCGGCTTGCAAACATTTAATTTATTCTATGACATAGAATAATCGATTTCAATTAAAAAATAACTAAGCTTAACTATGTGAAGAACAAGTAAATACATTCTCCATGTATGATTATAGTGAGTATAGTAGCATGTTCGGACTTCAAATACCTCGATATAATATGTATATTATAATGAACTAACAATATTGGTACTTCAGGGAAGACTGCACTTTCTCTCAATATTGCATATAGTATATTATGTATAACGTTTGTGAAGTACCTACTAACTGTACTATTATAACATTAAATTGGTTCGGGTATGCTTCACTATATTATATACACTCCGATAAAACAAGGTATTTCTAGAAAATGAAAGGGAGCAATTTTTAAACCGAATTTTACATGAAATAACCCAAATACTCAATAATTTATGATGTTTAAATACTTAACTAGACATTAAACTAACTTACTCTTTGAGTTAAAACAAAAAAGATTAATAAGAAAATTTATTTTAAACTGTGGTATTTATAGTATTCCAAATATTTCTCATTATTCTATAAATGCATCTTTTTAAATAGGTTATCAGAGTATATCAACAAGAAAAGGCTAATATAAAAATAAATATTCCAGCAATGTCATATTATTAACGGCAAAATCTGCATTTAGCTATTGCTTATTATATTCTTCCAAAAACCAAAAAGATACTACTAATAGGAATCTGAAGAGATACACACGACAGCTTATAATATGGTGAACACAACTTTGCTTTCTAATTTAGCACTAATTAACAGGTAACACTTTTAATGTAAAGCAATTACTAACCTGCTTTTTTACTATGTTTAATGGTAGGTTGACTAAAACAAAGGAGGTTAAATCAGAACATATGGGGTAATTATTTAACGCTTGGTTTGAAAAATCAAATATATTACATATATACCAATGAACAACCAAGGCAATGTGCATTATCATGAATTATATATTTATAATATAAATGTTACATAAAATACGGTATATTCTAAAAAATGAGAAATCGTTCAACAACATTTTGTTTAGCCTTAGACAACACGATGACAACATTAAATACTAGAAACAGATTAATCATAGTTTACCTTCAAATAGGCATATTATTACACTATTAATTAGAGGCAGAAAAGTTAATTAAAAAAGTATAAACTCGTGTTTGTAATATTTCGTAAAAAAAGCAGTTTATATAAAATATTATAAAGTATGTTTGTTTAGTATTGGCGCAGGTAACACTGTCTAATAATTATTTAAGGAAACCAGTTTCTTAATAAAAACTAAAAAGGATTCTGAAGAGAAACTAATTTAAAGGTTTATTCTTTTAATCTGAAATAATAAAACCAGTTCAATAAAAAAAACTCCTCAAATATGTCTATAATTCAAAGCAAACGGTTAATGTAAATAAATTATTGCTTAATTAATTTAAAATAAAAACCATTATGTGTAATATAAGGGCCATTTTATCAAAAGTCAATGTTTTGTATGAAACATGATAGATCTAAATAGAAAAACCAAAGCCAGAAATATTATACTCAAAACATTTAGGACTGTAACGAATTTTGTGTACATTGAAAAATACGAATTTCATATATGCTAATCAAAACTAACTATGATAACATCCAATAAAGAAAATGATTAAACAATTTGTGTAGTTTAATTAACTAAACTGAAAAAAGTATAATTTTTAAGACTGTAATATTTCAGAAAATTTTCAAGATTAATATTTCAAGGAGGAAAACATTTACTAGAGTAACTCATGGTGGTTTTGTATGCATAATGGCCAGAGCTAAACTCTTCGGGAATCCACTAAGTGAAGGTCCAGAAACAATATTTAGTTGGTAACACAATTCCCACTGA
>JAYRBW010065620.1:0-28762 GCA_036023295.1 Invenusta paracnida | reverse complement strand
AAAGTGCACCGGACTCCAAAGGGCATCTGAGCATGAATGATCATGACTCAGCCCCCCCTCCCGCCCACGCAATTGTGATCGTAAGACACCTACCATACTACTTGTATCCAATCACCCTCGGATCCGCATCAATGTTGCCGCTGATCTATACCCTCGTCACAGTCGACGGACATTTATGCAATTGCTGACTCTGGTGCACAGTCCAATCTTTGGTCACTCAGTGAGTATTTGATAGCCGGATTCTCAACTGACGATTTGTCTCCAGTATAGCTTACTTTAAATGCCGCAAACAAGTCTCCGATCCCGATTGAAGGCGCATAATTGAATCGAAGACTTAAGATGGCTTTGTTATTTCTAGAAAGGCCATGATGTACTAAGTTCCGCTGTTAAAGAATTCTACATTTCGTATGACACCATGTTGGACTTTGGGGTCCTCAGCCCTGATTTTCCTACTGCCGGCGCAGCGTGAAATAAAGCCGAAGCCCACAAGGAGTTTCAGTCTAATGTCCCACTAGGCTTCTATCAACCTTGTACGTGTTCTTGATGACGGGTGCAGCACATCACATGGGGATAATACATCTTGTACATGTCCCCAACGTCAGGTAGTGCCTCCACGTCCTAAGAATCTACCGTTTCCATGTATACCAGCAAATATCGACAATGAACATGTGGCTATGGGACCACTATGGTGCCTCCACCTATCTCCATCGTCCACTGCCATGCACATCAGGACCACCGGTACAGATTCACCTAGATAACAGCTTAGCTCAACCACGTGCATGTCATACTGCTGCTCTATTACGGTCCATTGGCAACAAAAAGTGCATAAAAACCTGTTACGTGACGAAGCCTTTGGTGTCATCGAAAGAGTCCCATACCATCGAAATGTCTGCCCATTGGTGCCACAGCATGGTGGTTACGCGTAAACATGACAGCACACCAAGTCGCACCGTTGATTTGCCACACTTGAACAAATTCTGCAAGCATGAAACACATTCTATGGAATCACCATTCAACCTAGCACGACGCATCCCTAAGGCCGCGTCCACACTAGGCGATTTTGCATGAGAATTTCATGAAACTGGAGTGGCATGCAATTTTATGTCGTCCACACTGCAATTTTTAATGCAATTTTTGGTGATACTTCTGTATCATGAAACCACACATGCGTTTTTTAATGCGATTTTGGCTGCTTGAACAGGTGCGACTTTTGGTGGGTTTTCGAAGTTTCCGTATTAATTAGTTTGTGATCGCTTGAATTTTTAATATGTGCTCATTTAACAGCAAGACGCAACTGGACAAAAGGATTATAACATTTTATGAACAAAATGAGATTTTGTGGAATCCCAGACTAAAAGGTTATAGTAATCGGCAAAAAAGAGACTCATTGCTGTCATCATCTCAATTGAGCTTAGCATTGATGGTGAGTTTAAAAAAATATGTGCGATATATAATAATAATAAACGATTATGTATTATTCATAACTACCAAATTATTATTTTTCAGTCATAACTTTAAAAGCAAGAATCCATAATCTAAGGAGTTATTTCCACTTTTTTTCTCTCTTTTACTTTTAAGTTTCTTATAAATGGCATAAACTAGAATATTTTTTGCCATTTTGAAATCCACAGAATATTGCAGAAAAAATTGCACAGTGTGGACTCTACGGTATAATCATGAAACTGTTTCATGAATAGATGCATGAAAAATGCACAATTTAGACCCAACAGGTATGTGGAGGACCAACTCTTACTCAAGATATCCTGACTCACTCAAGATATCAGTGACGGCTTTGAAACAAGAGACAAAACAGTCCTCACCCTCTTCGACTATGCCAAAGCATACGACAAAGTGTGGAGGGATGGATTAACCCTCAAATATTTTTTGCCATTTTGAAATCCACAGAATATTGCAGAAAAAAGCAACAACATGGGCATCAGCGTTAATATTATCAAATGGATACAAAGATGGCTATCGAACAGACTAGCCAGGGTGACAGTCAATAACACGAACAGTAAAAAGAAGACTTTCAAGCAAGGACTTCCCCAAGAAGCGGTACTAAGCCCTATTTTATTTCTAGTCTACATCAATGATGTCATGGAAGTGACCCCTGTAAGAGTGCAAATTAGTATGTTTGCTGACGATCTTGCGGCATGAACGAAGAATAAATCACTAGAAAAAGCCAGGAGAACAATCCAAGAATGCTCCGTAAATATTGCCAAATGGAGCGAGACATGGCTCATGGAGCTAAGTATCGGCAAATGCGAGATAGCCTTCTTCAGTATGGATGTTAAAGACTCTGACTACACACCGAAGATAACGATAAATGGAACGGACTGCAAATTCAACCCAACACCTACCTTTCTCGGAATAATGTACAATAGAAGGCTAACATTTCATGCCTACACCGCTAAGATAGTAGAGAAAGCTAAGAGAAGACTCAGAATGCTAAGAGCAGTAGCTGAGGCAGATTGGGACTTAGACATCGAATTGAGAAAGATAACCTACGAAACAATAATAAGAACTGTTATAGAATATGGAGCACCAGCCTGGATGCCCTGGACGAGCAAAGAGAATATGGCGACATTAGAAAGAATCCAAAGAGAGGCGGTACCCATCCAACTTAACGAACCGTGGATGGACAGAGGGAACGTAAAATTTGAAGAGCCATTGTGGACTGAGAGGCAACGAGGAAGCTGATAAGTTAGCGAACGAAGCTAGTGAACTCCCACAAGATAACACCGGATGATTATTCAACGTAGCAAAAGCCAGAATCAAGAATGTAAGAAAACAAGTAATTTAGTCACGATAGATGCATGGCAGTTTATGGACAGGGAGGAGTCAAGAGAAACAAGGACAAAGAGATCTCAGAGTCTGAGAGAAGAAGTTTCCGAAGGTTCAGAATGGGCCACAGCATGGAGCTACGTGGGTACCTTAAAAAATCGGGAAAGAAACAGACGGAAGCTGCCGGTTATGCGGGAAAGAAGAAGAATCAACAGAGCACATTATCTTGAGATGCCCGGGAACCCGATCCATCAGAGAGAGGGAAGGCATTGGTGACCTTGCCGACCTATACTGGAAACTGCTGAAAGCGGCAAGGGTCTGGAAGTGGTTCAGACAGAAAGATATCCCCTCTTAGTGTTGAACAACAACAACACCAACAACACCAACAGTACCACAACTAACACCATTTGAAGCTACCTTTGCGGATTACTTTGAAAGCAGCGCCACCATTATCTTGTTGTCGGAGACCGTCTCTCAGGATGCACTGAAACTTTGGTGACCCTTGTGGATCACCCCGAGCTGGAGCTAAATTATGGTCTCATAAACCATCTACGCAGCATATTTTCTACATTCGGTGTACTTGACGAGCTTTCAAGCGACGGCGGTCCAGAGTTTATCTCGAGTACAACGCAAGAGTTCCTAATACGTTGGGGCGTCCGTCATCGTATTTCTTCTGCTTACAATCCTCAATCCAATGGAAGAGCCGAGGTTGCTGTGAAATCGGCTAAGAGACTATATCGATCAAACACTGGACCATTAGGTACACTAAACAGTGACGGGCTACTCTGTGCAATGTTGCAACTACGTAATACACCCGACCCCGACTGCGACCTCTCTCCAGCTCAGATAGTCTTCGGCAAGTCTACGAGATTCCTTCTCATTTGCCAATCGACACGAGAAATATTTAAACCCCAATATCCATCCCACCGGGCGTGCTGCATGGTCCCAGAAAGAAATTGAACTGCGTCACCGATTTGGCAGATCATCTGGAGTCCTTAATGAGAAAGCCCACCCACTTCCACCATTGACCACTGGTGATAAAGTATATATTCAGAATCAGACAGGGAATTATCCGAAACGGTAGGACAGGCCAGGGACGATAGGCGAAGTATGTAATCATGACAGCTATACATTGTCAAGGAGGATGGTTCAGGTAGCCTCACACGGAGAAATCGGAAGTTTCTACGATGCTTTGTTCCAGCCTCTACAGAAATTACTGTTCCAGCTTCCGGGTACCCCACGACCTTACACCATTCAGCTCTACATGATTTAACGCCAGGTTCTAATTCACTATTATTGGGTCATCAGGCGACCAGTAATCTCAATATACCCCTTACCGATGCACCGTTGTGTCCTTCTATAGACCCAACTTGGTTGACTGCCCCGACCCAGTCACTGCTATTCATCCATCAACATGCATAGCAGTGTCTAATACTCCAAAATTTAGAACCCCACCAAACGCTACACATGTGCTTCAAACCGTTCCACCTGTGGATACCACCCCACTAAGGCGATCTAAACGTGTTGTCTACCAACCTCTACAATTTGAACCGGAGACGGGAAATTGGATCTGATAGTTATGTAATTCGGACCCAGGATCTGAACTGGAGGGGGATGCAGCATTATCGCTATTAATACATACCTTTTATATAAAGTTAATCTATTGCATCATTGTAGATGTTCTGACTACTACTTTGTATTAGTTACTTGTATAGTTCGTTATTGTATAATACATTCTCTACACAATAGCATCGCCTGTGTAACATAGTATGACTTATACCTGTATACATTATTGTAAGTACATCATAGTTTACTCGGTAGTCTGCGTATCGAGTTGTACCTTTTCTGGCTTTCTATCGGTAGGTATATTTCAGGGAATACTTAAACAATTATAGTAGTCCTTGGTATATTGTTATTTATGTTACTTTTATTTGAGATAACTTTTATTGTTCTTTTTCGTTTGATATGTTTTTTCCAATAAATGTTTTATCTATGTAATTGTTACTAATTATTCTGTATCATTTTCCTGTTTCCAGATTCAACATTTTTGGTTAACAAATTAACTTTCGTCATTTTGACGGACTTCTCTTTACCAAATTGAAGATCAAAAATAATAATGCTTAGATATACTAAAAGTAAAAGGATAACTTAATATAACTGTATAAATATTAACATAATTTATTGCTGCATACAAAAAAATTGCAAGTATAAAACATTCAATCATTTTGCAAATGTAACGTAAGCTATAAGTTATACCCTTTTTAAGTTTTAATTCACAAAATAGTTCATATATATATATATTACTGTTAAAGTTATCTTTCAAAATCTATATCTCAGATGACTGATAGTTGTGAGTAATATCCATCTATGTATGTGAAATAAAAAAGATAAATCAACTAATAATAATTACGAATTTCTTTTGGCTGAATGAGACTTGTTTCTGAAATCAAAATGTAATACTATTTTAGTAGAAAGAAATATTACAAATTAAATTAAACAATTTGTAAAGTAACAAATTACCTTATAACGAAATTAATAAACAAAATATTTATTCATTTGATAACGTCTGGAGCTTCAAAGTTTGATAGAAAGGGATAGTCCTATGTTTAATTGTTCAATATTAAATTAATTGAAATGCGACATAGATATTTTTAAAGATTATAAAAATATAGTTAGATTGATTATAATGGACGTAACATATCATTTATATCAACTATGAAGGCAGTCTGATTCAATAATGGGTGCTATACAATATAGTCATTGATGGATTCTATTTAACCATGGCGAAGTCAAGGAAATCGACGAGTTAATATAACTCTATTACTGACAAGTAAATGAATCACATTATAATAGTTGCCATTTTGTTTTATGATAATACTTTTCTATAATAAATGGATAACGAATCAGATAGTGTATAAATAATTTACTTAAATTTTATTAATAATTTTTCTGTACACAGTTTTCTGACAGTAGGCAAAAATTGATTTACCTCAAATGATTAATATCTTACTTTTTGTATAAAAATCATGGTATCGGCAATTATTGCAGAAAGTTTGAATTTTCAAGTTATCGATACGAGTGTAAGCGAGTTATTTGTAATTACATATTTGTAACAACTAAACTTGAATAAATTAATGTAACTATTTTATTATGATTATTTATAAACGTAAATTTTCTCATATATATAAATGAAATATCTTTATATGGTAATATAGCTCTTATCGTTTGTAGCTTTATAGGTATTTGAAAATTTATGCTGGTTTATAAATTTATCAATTCAATTATGTTTTATTTATATTAACAAATTTTATTTTGTTAATATTCTGTTTGGATGTAATATTTTTTAATCACCTAATAGAATCACTAGTCTATGTATATCTAATTATATCTACGTAATATATCCTTTTCCGGTAACACTATATTTCCTGAGTGAATTCCTGAAAACTATTTCATTGATTACTTCTGTTATTTTTTCAAGATACCTATGGTATATTGTTATATAATATTTTGAAGTTACTGTTTGTTAATTTGATTTTATGATAATCATATATATACTTATAACGTACCTATTATAGATATATTAAGAGGCTTAGGACTTAAGTCTATACATTGTATAATATATAGATTCAAAGATTTGTATGTATATATGTAGGAATGCACATTTAATCCTTGTATAAATATACGAAAATGTTTTACACCACAATATATACATATACATATATTGTAAATTCGGAAGATTTAAAAGATTTTCATCTCCCACAATTATCGAAATTATATCTACCCAAATAAAGAATTTGAATATTTTTATATCATAAGATGTCCATCTGTTTTCATATTTTTCTTTATATAATTGAGTAATACAATAATACGAGGGGGCTTCAATAAGTAAGCGGACTCGATATGAAAGCAAACGCATATAATCTATGTATTTTTATTAACTATAGGAACATCTAAGATATCTGTGAAAAGTTCCTGTTGATACTTCTATGGACCGCTTCACAATTAGAATTTGAAAATTAAAAGTCTTGGCTGGTCAACCACCACCTTAGAAGCTTGTCCAAGAATGCAGCAGCAAGAAACAGATTGTTGCCACTTTTGCTTCACCTCAGGTAGGTCATGTTGTGACTATACCGGTTGATACCCAAAGAACAGCTACCTCACTTTGGTACACAACCGAGTGCCTACCTCGCGTAATGGATGCAGCCACAGCAAAAGAATTCCCTCAACCAGTGATCCTCCATCATGACAATGCTCCGGCCCACTCTGCCCAAGCAACAGTTTTCTGGCTCAATGATCAGAATGTTCCACTTATGATTCATTCTCCATTTAGCCCTGATCTTGCTCCATGTGATTTCTTCATCTTTCCACATGTGAAGAAGATACTCAGAGGCACACGATTTCAGGCACCAGAAGAAATCTGTTGCCCAATTCCTCCAACAAGTTGTCCAAATATCACCTGATGAATACGGTCGGATAATGCTTCGACAAATGGTTCCATAGAAGATGCAAAAGTGCATCGACAGCAATGGAGAGTATTTTGAAAAGTTGTAAGGTTCTATAGATGTTCTTGTGTTTATATTAATTATTTACCAGGCACTCAATAATTTTGAACTTTTAATATTAGAAAATTGTTATTTTTAGTCAAAATATTGTTTTAATTTCTTGACTTTTAATTTTCAAATTCGAATTGAGAAGCGGTCCATAGAAGTATCAACATGAAATTTTCACGGACATCTTAGATGTTTCTATAGTTAATAAAAATGCATAGATTATATGTGTTGGCATTTGCTTTCATATCGAGTCCGCTTACTTATTAAAGCCCCCTCGTACATAAAATTAAATAGTATAAGAATATTTTTTCCAGTTTTATGAAAATTAGGACTTGATGCATTGCAAACTAAATACCTACATACTCATAGCATTTATTAATTCTGGAATTAATTTGTGAATTCAAATTCCTTAATAAATGAATGAGTTAGAATTTATATATTTGATTAGCCTGCGAATACATTCTTACTTTCGATTCTGAAAACATAATTGAATAAATGAACAGGCTTTTTCTTGTAATGTCTAGAGTAATGTTAATACTTTCAATGTAATAAAATAATAAAATCGGGAAGATGTATGTATCCAAGATGTTCATGAAATTTAAAAGATACGTCATATAAAATGCATTAAAAATTTGAAACTTAAACTTTTTTTTTAATTAGTAGATTAACAAATATGCTAAGTATTTATTTGTTCATTAGCTGGAATACAGGAATCATAGAGTAAATATACTTTAAATCTTTACTCTATGACCGGAATACCTTTTGCGAATACCTTTATTCATATAATCAAAAGTAATAATGCATTTGCATGAGCTAAATTAGTAGATAAATAATAATCAGCTCATATTATTAACGAATTTGAAATTCGAGAATTAATTCCAGAATTAGGTAGTAAATGAATAGCAAGTCTTAAAGTACCTAATTCCTTAAAGTGTTCGATACATGAAGCATACACGTATAATATCAACAGAATTCGATGATTTTTTTAAATAAACGTAAATATTCATTAAAATAATTATTATTAATTAATCCTTGTTTATATATAAATGCACAAACGTTAAGCAAGATAGACTGGCTTTATATCTATGGCGGCCGAGAAGGATCATACAACAAAAATGTATATTGAATATCATAGACTAATAATAGCTCTATTATTACTCTATGGTATATATATTAACAATATGAATGTTTCAGTTTGATAATTCAATATTACTAATATACGATTTTAATTTTATGTTTCTTTTTCTTATATTTATTTTGATATTAACTGTGTGTTTATATATACATTGAAAAATCGAGTAGGTACAATTATTTTAATCTCTAACTGTTACATACAATATTTATGCTATTATTACGCAACTCCTACGGTTTTTTACATTTCTTAATATAAATATAGTTATTTTTTTCAATTTATTTCACTTGGCAAATATTTGGATCGCAACAAACAGTTAGAATATGAAGATCTTAAACGTTTCTATTAAATGTTAAAATAAATTATTAAGTGTACTAACTGCAAGACATATATTATCAGGCGCAGCTCGAAGAATACGAGTGTAAAAGGTGACACAAAGTCACTATAAAAATTCACACCTAATAATGATAAATTAAATGACATATTCATATGTAATTCGTAAGTTAAAGAAAGAACTTAATACAGAATATAAATATAATTGTTGGTGTTAAATTTGTGTTACCCGCGTCTTTAGATATCATAATTTTATTACTATACGTACGAGTACACTGCTAAGTTTTATATCATAGCATCTGATGCTTTTAAGTACCGGCTATACGGTGAATGTATGCTATTCAACATATACAATGTATTAACCAGATTATATGTGATATGTTTGCATTATTACATTAATAAAACGAATCGAAACATTTACTATATGATAATACTGACTGCAGGTGGTACATTTTTATGCTCATAAACTAAATACTATCATGGTTTTATCAATGATATACAGTTTGTAAGTATTTTGTGCTTAGACATAAAACAAAAAATTAAATACAGTATATATATGTTCTTTAAATTATATATCGTCAATATCGCTTCAAATTAAGTTAAAACAATTATTACGATTTGATTAGACATATATTATTATCTTGTGGTTTCTTACATAATTTTATAATTTGACCTTTGATATATTAGTGAACAACTCAGATATATAGGTACATGAAATAATTACAAAATAAATTTGCATTAAAATTAAAAATTTGATATCCTATTTTGACAATTAAATTCAATATAATGTAACATAAAAATCATTAAAACAGAATGACAAAATTTTAATATAAATTATGCAATTGTTAATCGTTTTGGTTAGTCATTTCTTAATAAATTGACATAATGTGGATTTATAAATTATTTCCACTCAACAAGCTTTTACAAGAATCAATTATTAAAATGATGATTTATAAAAAATATTTTATACGACAATAAACCACTCCTACACTAATTTAGGATTGTTTTTTTTCAGAATGCACTGGGATTTACGATCATTCCCTATACTTTACAGCTTATTTTTCCAGTGCATTATTTTTATTGACTTTTACAGAACTGTACGATGAGAAAAAGCGCTCAATAAAAAACATTTTATTTACGAAACTTTAATAGAAGAAAACGTCTCAAAAAGAAATATCTGACATACATATATTCCCAAAATTTAATTTTCACAAAAATATTGCAAAGATGGAGTACACGAGAGAATGTTGGATTTATAGCTAAATGTACATTATTGTTTTAAAAAGTCAATAATCAAATTTGTCTTTGATATTATATTGGAATTTTGAAATTCGAAAATAAGCATGTACGATTACATCGTGGATTATATAGGTTATTTCATAATTTATATATAGATCTATGGGTAACTTCATAGAGAAATTATACATTATTATTTATTATTATTTCATATATAATATGCATTGCGTTGTTTAGTTTTGTCAATTAAAATCGTTTTATTTTAATGAATCTGATGTAAATGGGTAGACTAGAAGTACCTAGTGTTAAATATTTTTATTAAATTCATTTTAAGAGCAAAATATACATATTCATACAATGTTAACATACGTAAATCGTCTGTAATATATAATTCATTGCCTGTGTATCTAAAACTGTTTTACCAAAAAACAATTTAATTGCTGGGAATTTTAGAAAAAATATTTTGCAAAACACTTTTGGGTAGACGAATAGTAGTATAAAACTGCATACAGAATCAATAAGAGTCAAAACTCTATGTATAATTACTCTGCGGCATACTTAATGTAAATAAACTTGAAATTCTTAAAAATCAATTCACTCCGGCTTCGCTATCATGCATTATTTTAAATAATATTCGCGTTTAATTACATTAATCTATTCAGGTAATATTAATTTTTATAAATTGAAATATGATATATAAATAAATATAGGGCTATCTAAAAAAAATAACATCCAGACCATAGAGTACACATAGAGTACTCTATGATCCAGACAAAGAATTACTTTTATAATAGAGAAATGGGAAGTGGTCGCCCAGTAAGGGATAAATAGGCCAGTCTTGATGAAATAATACGAGAGTATTTAAGAGAGGACCCTAGTCTCAACTGCGTAGCTCTCGCAGAACGTCATGACACAAGTTACTGTATGATGTATCACATTCTAACAGAAAACTTAGATATTAAATGTGTTAGTGATCGGTTTGCGCCACATACATTGACCCCGGACAACAAGGATGAACGAGTTAGATGTGCAGGAGAGATATTAAGAACCTCCAGTGCGAGAAATATACGAAACATCTTGTTGTAACAGACGACAAGTTCTTTTATGCGTGCCCTATTGGATCTCCTTCTACAAGGACAAATTGGGTTGAGCCTGATGGAGATGGGGTTGTAAAAGACACCATTTTGGCAAACGATTAGTTACTGAAAAGGAGTTTCTTACTCAGATTTGCCTTAATTTCAATAGATTGAGCTACTCAAAGGTTTTAAATCTTTGTAATATAGTTGATTCTGAAGTCTACATATCTTTTGTATCCGGCTTGATGAATGCATTCAATAGCTATGATCTACAAATTGCAAGGACAGCGGTGCATTGAGAAAAAGGAGTACTTTTTCATAATAATGCCAGACCGCATACTTCTAATGAGACAAGTAACTTCCTTCGAGAACAGAATTCTACATTACTGAAACAACCCCAAAGAATATAGAACGAGCGAAAAGAACTCTCATTCTAAAAAAAGTTGACGATAAAATGTATATACTACTAACTCGGTACCAGTTGGCAGTAGTAATTTCTATGTAAAGTATAGGAGCTTTTATTTATGATCGGCTATAAATATGAATTACCTTTCAAAAAGTAGAATCTTAATAATAAACTATAATTACTACGTGCTGAAAAATATAACTGCATCGTAATCAATTTATTATTTCACGTGGTATTTTGGAAATATTTTGCCTTATATGCAAAATAATGAGCTTCATATTATACATAGCTTCAGAGTAATGTACGCTACATACCCGATCATAAATAACATGATACTGTATTTAAAACACTACATATGTTAAAGGCTGCGCACAAAACCATTCTGGTACATAATAATGGCGGATTATTGTCCGGACCAGTTTTAAAGCTTTTTTAGCAAGGAGTGAGGGTTCTTGTCGCTCGCTTTATTATTTGAACAGCCCCCTTACAGTCCTGATTTCAATCTCTGCGATAAATGATATTCCCTAAACTGGAAATGGAACGTAGAAATATTTACTTCAATACTGCTGAAGAGGTACAAAATTTCCTGAATGAGAATCTGCCCCTTAACAATGCACAAATTATGGAAGTGCGATTCGAAAAGCTTAAAATACATTGTTAGAAGGTCATTGATGCGGAAGGCAATTATATCGACGATTATAATAATTTCTAAATTTAAGTTATGTATAGAAATCACTTCAACTAAAAAATATTTTGCACACCACAAAAACAATTTTTTGACGATGACCTTATTTCTTGTATTTTCCGTTATGTGCAAATGAAGTAGGTCCTGTGATTTTATACAGACAAATCAACTATATAATAATATACTACAAATGAATCACGATTTATACTGCAGGTTTCAAAAATATCAGCATACGTAATGATACCGTTCTGGTTGATGAATCATTAATAGCTTATGGTGGTACAATTAAATGCGCAGTTTCTTGTGGCATATATCCATATATTCTAATAAAAGTACAAATCGATACACATCTTTTTATAGGTTCAATTTTAATGATGATTATGCAAAATGTTTACGGTATGAATTGTTCCACGGAACTTTATGACCTGTATTAGACATTTTCTAGAGTTCCGTAGATTTATGTGTAGGTTACTGTTAGTATTTGCGGCTAAGCTTAGGGTGTTTATTCTTAAGGTTAGTATATTTCAATTGAAATATAAGTAAACATAGCAAGATAGAAATAATGTCATATTGTATATTAGCAGTTTTTTAATGGTAGTGCACCATCTGCAGGACAAACATGCCTTTTCCCGACGGGCATCTCTGACACTTCCCGACTGGAAGTGTTTTGAGTTGTTTGTACAAAAACAACTAAACTATTGGAAAAAGTCATTCTATTCTCATCATTGCGAATGTGCATAATAAAAATGTATTAAATGTATTTAAATGTTTTCTGCCAATAAGCTTTAGAAAGCTATTACAATCCAATAAGTTAATTGAGTTTGTTATCACTCAAAAGGCATACTAGGTATATAGTGTAAAAAGAGATGGTTTGATTTTACGATAAATTACAATTAAACTATTATTACGATGTTTGCGCACAATATAATATGTATCACATTATATTTTAGCCCCTTGATGTTTTAGGCAAATCAATTTTGCTTTATAGAAAATAAAAAGCTTAAAATAATTAATAATATAAATATGCAATTACGATTAGACAGACATTAAATGATTATTATCTAAAATGTACTTCTCTCACTGATGTAGATGTAAACACTATAATGCAAATAAGTGTTTTGAGCAAACTGTGCAGGTTTCAAAAAAGCTTTGTTTTTTAATAATGATGCGCTTAAAAAATATAGGGGTGAATATAGTGTTATGGTATCAGTTCATCGACCAAAATACTTTTTTACCATCGCATACAGCACCTTACGATTGTTTAATCTTTTCCAACTAGATGCTTCACATAAAAGCACACGCATTACTCGCTATTGTTCACTCTAAATCATATTACTGGCTATTATCACTAGCTTTTGTAGGACTGTGTATAGTAAATTCGCTGGAATTACCAAATTAACAGATGGTCTAATGAAGTTGACCGGTAGCTTATGCATGACAGAGTAGTACTGAGTTACCATCAACATCAGAAGGTATATTAACCTACCAATTGTTATCATTCGAACCTATTTTGGATCCTTATATAGAATACTATAGGTAGGTACCTATACTCAGTCACTGCTCCTTCTTCTTATACTTATATAATTATACCGCAGCCTCCAATGATGCTATATAATAATTATTGCATCAACACAAATATTAATACACGGGTAATACCATAGAAGTAAGTATGTCGCAGGCCAACTAATCTGCATATGTTGTCTCAATAACCTGTGTAGCACGCAGGCAGAACGACGCTCAAACCATAACGACCAAGTTTCTATTTGATATGTATGGCACCTACCAACAGTACTGTCCTGTCGCATGCATTTGTATGAGCTGGCTGCAGTTCTTACTCGCTCTAAGGTCAATTTTTGGTGCTCTTACACAATTGAATAAACTTGAATAGGGTACCTCTATCTAAATCAGCCCTGTTTTCTGCACCAGAGTTGCAAATTTGTTAAATGTATTATTGTATTAGAAGGTATAGGCACCTATTCAAACTGCCAACCAACCACAAAGCTCGGGTTGTCTACAACCCGCTTTCCTTGAATGTCACTTAAAGTTAATATTGTAGGTAAGGCAGGTATAGCGTTACCTATAATGCGTGTATCGTGTGCTATAACTCAGGGTTAACCTCCAACACAAAAATTAGAGCACAGAGTTATATAATCACACTCAAGATCGGTTAAACGGAGTCTGTCTATTCTAAGATACATACATACATTCAAATATTGATGCCTATTGGCGATATCGATGATACAATACTCGGATTTCACAAGCTATCGTAACAGTGACCGCCTTCTTTACCGCTTCTGTGACTTGGAGTACCTACTATGATATTATTATCCACATCAACATCTGTTCCCATTCGAAAAACCACAGAATTATTTCACATTTGTGCTACTGTACTGCTTCCACGAATAGAGCTTCAATCCGCTCAACATTTAAGTGGGTAGCGTGACACTGAGTGATCGGTCACAGTTCTTATCGTGACTAACCTACACGTGTTATTCACTACGCTTGACAAAACTTCTATCATTCCTCTTTACTTATTTCATCTAATCGGTTTACGTGTGCTTCGGTATAGTGGTGAAGTTCCTTTTCTATTTCAACATAAATAATTATCTGAAAGGTGAATTTGTGTATATGCGTGCCTCTGTGAAGAACGCGCATTTATTGAGGAATTACCATCGCCGATTGAACAATTCGTACAAGTCAATCAATAAATCCAAAACATTCTGGAGGTGTGAGAGTAGTGATAATAAACGAAATTCAGGACATCACCTAAAACTTCGTGAAATGAGTCTTTCACCGAAAAAATCAAACATTTGGTCGTGGCTGATCCTTCTCCTTGTCCTTCTAGGCTTGGGTCAAGAGTGCAGCGCTAATCCAAATTGGCGTGATAACTATGATTTCCGTGTCACCTTCTTTGAAGGTAAGGGAATTATTCCGATTTCATTTCGTCAAAACCACAAAATTATTCGGAAATTTTAATGTTTATATTCATTTTGAAAACGGATTCTATCTCTAAACTCGTCCGTTATTTTTGAGAAATTGGTATTCTATTTTTACGTGTTTACTGGATTTTTCATTCATGTTCAAATGGATTTATTCGTTTTTCGTTTAGTTATAGTACAAATGTTGTTTCTTTTTAAATTTATTACGTGGATTTTATTTTATTTTTATATAACAAGTGGAATATGATTGCATTATCGTTATTTAGGAAAACAAGTATTTGCGGGTAACATGTAAAAGATTAAAAACTAATATGTTTACTTTGTAATTGTAAAACTACTTGATCTATGGTAGCATAAGATTCTTAATCAAATTTAGATGGTTAACTATATGTATTTTTATGTTTGGGACTTTTAATAATAGAAATACTGTTATGTACATACTTATTCAAATTTTTCTAGGCAAAAAGGGAATATTTTTTGAAATTACAATAAAGGTATTGTACGTTTTACCAGAAAGTTAATTTAAGGAGCGGAGCGGAGCGGACGTATACTTATATTTTAAGAACAGCTTTGTAGTATTGATAAAACAATAATTTTGTAAGGTTGCGAAATCATCCAAAGAGATAGATAGTCAATATTGTGAAATATTTTACTATTATTTTATATATATGATGTGATTTTACTTGTAATGAATCTTATGTGAATTTTTGCATAGAGTCATTTCTTATTATATATATTTTGTATAATTGTATTAACCAAATGCGGCTTATAAGGTAAAAAAATTAGTATATGATATGTTTTCCGCGCAGTTATAAATCTATAAGTAAATATTTTATTCATATAACAATTTTATTAATGTTAAATAACAAAGCATTTGCTTAAAATTTACATTCATTGTTAATTCAAACAATATATTGAAACATATGGAAGATAATATTACATAATGTCAAGATCTGATCGAATATTAAACACAATTATGTGCTTTGAAGTTAACATTCCATTTTACATATAAACCGTTACATTAGCCATAAAAACTCCATATATGAGTGTCATTAAATTGCGAGTAATAATTTTGTTATTCACTATAAAGTTCCATTAGTTACAATCAAACAAAATTGTTTAGTGTCACTCCAAAAAAGAATTTGATATTCCGAAAGTAATAATTTAATGAAATAATTGTAAATCCGTAATAGATTATTATTAACATATATATATATACTCCATTTTTAGTTGATATTTTATTCCTAGAATTAGATTAGTACAAATTAAGGCACGTTTTATTTATTGATTTTGTAAATTATTTCTTGAAAGTGACATACATATATACATAGTATTCATAATTGCTTAAAAATTATAGAAGTAATGCATTAAAATTAATGAAGTTTTCGTATTATACTTTGTTAAAAATTCTATGAGTGATGTAGTTTTAGATTTTAAGCTAGAAGATAAATAACAGCAACTCTTCTTATATTTAAACACATATAATGAAAATATAAAATTTAGCTTCTGGTGCTTATAATAACTGCAATACGTTTTCTAAGGCGAATAATTACACTTTAAATGGAAAAATAAGATGTTTTACAGAAAACTATATATTTCAATGAAAAAATAGAAAAATAATTACATAGTTTATAAACGATTATTTTTAAACGTTTTGTCCAACAAGTTTGATACTTTTTCTTTATATTTCGTGATTCTTAAGAGTATTTTCATACTTTTATATCTTCTTGGTTTTTTACCTTCGTAAGATAATAGTATGTACAATTATTGACCCTAGACCAAATTATTTATTTGTATAATTTATTTTCGCTGTTTGCCCACGCTTTAAGAAATATTTTATGACATGATTTTTTTGTGCGTATTACTATATGAACTGAATTTGTGACATCTTTGTTAATAAAAGCTTAGGGCAATTGTTACAAATTATGCCTTTAAATAATTTTTAAAATTAGAAATTTAAAATAATTGCTATGTAAATTGTATTCCTTTATTATATTTCAAAATAAAATGTTCCATAAGAATGTTTCTTTATGTTTGAAAAATTAAGTATGCTGGTTAAATTACACCTATAACTCGGTATTATACATCCGTCAACAGTAAGCTTAACTTTTAACCGATTGTACCTATAAATAATTATATAATATGGCAACATTTTAAAAATAAATATAAACACTGTTATATTACTCAGCATGATGGAAATCATAAGAAATATTAAAATGTTAAAATTCTGCAAAAATATCACGCAACTATTGAGGTTTTTAATTAGAGGTCTTGAAATTGACTAATATCTAGTAGGTGTGCTTAATATAATTTATATTTGATTTAATAAAAATTGAATTATTCAATGATTTCAGATTTACTAAAGCGACCAGAGTTTATCCCAGATCATGGGGTGTTTCAAGAAAAGGGCATTTTCGGATTCACAAACGTCCAGATTTATCCGAAAAGCAATTCTGTATTTGTCAGTGCTGTGTAAGTATTGAATATCCTTTGTAGGGTATTTGTTCATTTAAGTATATATAATTTATTTTAAACAGTTCACTGTTATTTGTATCTATTTATCTATTTGTTTTTAAGTTTTTATTTGTCCAATTTTATTTTCCAATGTTTCAGTAATAACGTATTCAAGTTGGGCACATTAAACTTTGCCATCCAGGATCGACATACTTGGTCAATTCCACAGCATTTAGTTGAAAAATGTCGCCAGTCCAGTGCAAACCCAGTAAGCTACGTTTTGCCCTTTTATTGATAATTTAGTTATATCAATTCTTTTATAAAGATAACACGTTTAAAATCTTGATTAAATTAACAGAAAGAATATATGGAAGCATATCTGAAATTCATTGATTTGTGTTCCTTTACACAAGCTGTTCAGTATAGATGTCGCTTGTGTTTTACCGACGTAAATAAATTTGAGTCGCACAAACAATTGTATTAGCTGCTGAACTTGAAAGCATGTATAAAGAAAAGAGGAAAGTAATATATTTTTTTGGTTTAAATTTAAAAAATATAATAGAAAGACCAATCTTAAGCTTCATTTTAAATAAAAGCAGTTTTACACACCTCATTCATAAAAATAATTTTTCAGATATAAATTACATTTTTTTATTTTTTGGACCATCAGATACATATGTACTGTATAACAAAGCCTTGTGTAGAAAGCATAAAACTACACAAACTTTCTATTGTTCTGGGAAAGAGTATTACAATTCAGACCAGTGAACGTTTTGTTGCATTAAATAGAAACATAAAAATGGAATTACTGATATTTGACAGTTTAACAGTTGTGTCTAATAAAGATAATGAATAAGAGTTATGCTAACAAGTAAATATTTCATTAGAGCGTGTTTGAATGAGCAAGTTCAAAAGAGTTTCAAATTCAAAGATTACGAATATAAAAAGTGTAATTAAATGTGGAAGATGTAAATTGCATTTGTTTTGAGAATTGAATCACTTTTAATTATGATATAAATGTGGAAAAGGTTTAGCCGCGTGATCAACTTATATATATTTATAATTTATATAAATAATAATTTTATAATATTGATTATTATATATGTATATTAATTTATATTATTAAAAATTAATATCAATATTTATAAAATAAATGTTTAGTTTTTCAAGTAATTCTTCTTAGCGAATCTTTACAGCAGATTTATAATCACTATTATTCACCACGTTTATTTGCTTGTTTCAACTATTACAGATACATTGTGGCCAATATCAAGTCAAGGTTATACTTCTCACAAATGGCACTCAAGAAAACAACGATATTATCTTTGTTTGTCACACGGATGGTGAGACACCAACCTGTGCAGAACGTCAGGTAATCAAATGATCCAAAGAATATTGTTTAGCTTTATTTAGGAAACATTTATTACAGTTAATCCGGAGATTGGTTTTGTACTAACAAGTTTTATTTAATATTTTTTAAATTTTTAATGTAAATGTAAATTGAAATGGACAGAGAATATGATAGTTAGATATATTATAGAAAAATAGAAATATAGAGTTAGAAAATATTAGAGTACAAATATAATTTTAGTTGCAAAAGGCTTTGGTTGGTTTTTGATTTTTTGATTTAAATTGAAATAATTAGAATTCTTAGTGTTAAATTATTTCTTAAATGTTTAAAAGTTTAAATCTAGCTTATTATGGCACGTTAATAATAGTAGGAATATCACAAGAAAATGTAGCTAAAATAGAAAATATTATTTAATAGTCTTAAATAAATATGGTGATTATATTTCAAATGTATGATATATATTATTAATAATTTTTAAGTCACATTCACGAAATATCACAAAGATTTGGTAAAAACTAAATAAAAATATCAATAATAAATTAATTTGCAATGAGATTGTAAATCAGTTGGAGGTGTATGCTGTAATAAAGTTTCTTTAATTCTAATTTTATATCGTTAAAAACGTTAGTCAAATTTCTTAAACCTTTCTTTAATGCAAAGATAATATAAGTTTTAATTATTAATTTCATATATGAATCATTTTCATGAGTTTTTATAAATTACCTACTCAGTATCTAATTATATAAAATTTGAATTAATTTCTAGTTTCTGACAAAGATATAACTAAATGGTTTTAAATTAGGTATACCTACATGATTGAGCTTTTGCTTTCAATTTATCTCCAATAAGTAAAGTATGCATATACTCGCAAATCTTTTATATAACTTACAATGTAAGAATATAATTTTGTAAATAAACTCCTTTATACACTATTATCTTTATGTAAATACTAGATAGTTAAAATTTCCTTGTTTTGTAGATAATAGTCACATTTTATTACATTGAGTGTAAGTGTTTATACTAATATAACCAATTGTAGGGCTATTTTGTGTAAAACTCTTACTCGTATGATAAGACTTGATAGTACTTATGTAATATCTGAGAACAGCGAAGACTCTAGTAAATAACTCAGGTGCTAATAATATAGGTTTTTATTCGAAGTTTTATTTTGAAAAAATGAAATACGCAGCTTGTAACGAATGTAGCTTAATATAATTCGCCCCTGGTATTAAAATTTGTCTATTATATGCCTGGCGGTATTTAAGAGTTCTTTGTTCTTCCAAAAACATTTCATTATAAAAAAATTATATTACCAATATATATTAATTAATTTGTGGAATATGACTCCATTTTCATTCACACCAGAAATATTTCACTCAACAATATGTGTAAATATTAGGACCCGTTCGAATAGTTTCAGGTGATATTAGCTTACTAAATGCATATTTTTGATATACCTTTACATATGTATACTGTTTGCAGGCTAGGTGGTGCATTTAAGACTCTATTTCATTGGTTATAAACCTAAAAAATTATGGTTTTTTATTCAACACTATAAAAATTCGGTGAAGGTCAATTCGTTATATTTTCTTATTGGTGAGTGTTTGAAAGCATTGTAATAGGCATTCATAAATGTAAATTCTTTCAATTACAAGGCATAAACATTTAATTTACTTCGCAGACAAATATGAAATATGTTTATTTATTATTTTATTTGCACTCATAATAAAATCACTGAGACAACCAGTGATTTACTAGTTTTTTCATCTATGTTCGTATGTGTTAATTGAAGTTTGATATTCAGATGTTAGATAATAGGGGGTTTTCAGTGGCACTAGATTATGTATAGTGCATTATATAGAATAGTATTCCATATTACTAATCCATCAAAATTACTTTTAAAATGTCATCAACATTACGATGTAAACAATGAATGGCATGATTTAGTGAATTCTGAATTGTTTGCATTACTTCATTCGATTTAATTTAATGTTATCGAATTAACACTTAAAGGTTATAGAGATGAATGGTTTCATATAAATATAATTTTTGTTTAAATATGAAACTATCTGTTTCAAACAAATATATAACATATATAACGAATAAAACTTATTGCAGTGGTTTTCAATAACTGACTTTTAATTAATACGATACTTAAACAACATAGATTAGATGTTTTTAATGAGTTCAATGAGTTTCATTAAATTAAAATGCCTTTTACAATGACACAAAAATGTAAGAAAAGTGTAACCAGGAAACTAACACATATATATTTTTTATGATTCACTACCATCACTAATTAAAATAAGTAGAAAAATTACAATTTTAGAAAATATAAAATTAATAATGAATAATTTATGAATGAATCTAGGATAATGGAATCCGTTTAAGTCATATAAATGTTGAAACATATACTATATATTTTTAGATTTACATTGTCCACAATGTGAATATAATCCGATACACCCAATAACATTTAAATAATTTAAAGATTCTAAAAAATTACATTAAAACAATTTATTACTGCCTTCAGAATAATACATCATTGATACTCAATAAACTAAAAGAATATTATCTTTAAAATATTAAATTAAAATTGCTCATGTGAATTTATTATAATAAGTACACTAAATTTTAAACAAATTAGTTTCATTTATGTTTTACAAATAGTATAATTTTTCATTATCTTGAGTCGACAGTGTAATTTTTAGTAAATGTGTGCCTTGCCTCATTTTCTGCTGAATCATCAGACATATATTACACAATGTCACATGCAACCACTCCTTGTTTCCCCCTTAAAGGTGGATAATCTGTCAAAGAGCATCAAGGACTGGTCGGGCCATGGTCGATGCCCCATCGATCCAGGTCAGAATGTGACTGCAATCATAGCCTCGGACCAGCACATGTACATCGGCACTGTGGGCGATCGATATGCCACTAAACCCTCAATTGTTCGTCTGCCTCACGGGGAAACGATCCATAAGAAACCAATTCTCCGAACTAAACTGGATCTCACTTGGCTCCAGCTCTCAGGTAAGACCACCAAGACATATTTGAGTTTTTCTTATTTTATTTAAGGTTTTCTTGATCAAATGTGAACAAATGTTAGATCAAATGCAACATTATGACTCTGAAATATGACTTCAAAAATTTGAATGAAGAAGTGGTTAGAACAATTTTACTTAGTTACTTTGTTTAGTTTTAGCATAGTTACAAAATTGGGCAAATCGGAACAAAATGCGTACTGCAGACATTTTATATTTTAATTATTTTATTTTAAAACAACAAAAGTTGAAGCAAACTAACCTTCACATTAGTTTGAATATTATGAATTCGAATAACTTCTGAATTTCAGAAATAAGTATCGGCATAGTTTTAACGTAAAACATAATAAGACAATATTTAAAGGGAAATACAGTTTTACACTTTAATAAAAGTATATACTTAACTAATAGCTATCGAAATAGTGTGACGTCTTATTAATAGCATGTAGTGGTATGTAAATATTTCAATTTTGATTTTATAATAAATATTTGAAGATAATTCCCCCCTATGTGTATAGGAATACTGTCATGTATAAATTATTAATGAACCTATTGATAATGATATCAGCTTTATTTATAGTCGCATGTATTTTCTTTTTCAGAACCTGTTAGCTTTGTTGAATCCTTTGAACTTGGACCTCATATTTACTTCGTCTTTCGAGAATTAGCAGAAGAGCTTCAATCATCTTGCAAACAAAATGTAAGATAGCTTGTACGATAACTATAAATTATCTCAGAGATAATACATTTTCGTGGTTACTTGCCTATACGTATAATTTGTTGCATTTAGTGACAATAAAGATATTATTTTTACTGTTCTATCTACTATGTAAAAAACAATTCAAACTTTATTGATGATAACGTTTTTTTATAATAATATATCTTTCATGTGGTTCTTCAGCATAATTCTGAAAAAAACTGCATTTAAATCAATTTGTTTATAAAAATTACCAGAACAAGGTTTTTATAGAAAATATTTCAGTTTCAGTAGATTTTGTTTACGAAAAAACATAACACTTGTTTATCTTTAAATGTTTATTAAATTTCGTTTTGTATTAGCTTTTAACCCTGAAAGTATAATGAATAGAATTTATTCCAAGATTTCACCTTTAACTCATTAAAATAATTATCAAAAACCCTAAAATAGTTTTTCAGGTATAATAATTTTGAGAATATATTTGTGCACTAAATATTGTTCATAAAAGTTAAACTGTGAGAGTATATTGATGGTCTGAGCTGAAGACTTGCGCGCATGATTGCAACATCTTTCTGGTTTCGTTTGGGTATCTTTTGAAATTAGTGAGACAGTAAAGACTTCAAATTTTCACATCACCATCTAAACTATATTTGTAAACAATTCAGTATTTTATTGTTATACATCGTATAGTACTCTATATACAGTTAGATATATAGTGCTCCACCCATATTGCCTTCTTGCATTTTCATCAGCTCGTAAATAATATGGCATACTTTTTTGCACTTTGAAAGTTCACAGGAGACCAGTATCAACTAAAAATTAATTGCATCTGCCGACAACAACGCAGGGAATCTTTGTGTATGTGTATACAAAATACATAATGTTGATTTTGTCTCAGAAGTATGATCATAGTATTTACTCATATATAATAGATACCTATGAACATTAAAAGTTAGTATTTTTGTATATAGCAATAATGCGTAATACGTAAATCTGCTAAAAAGATATAATATTACATTATACATTTGCTATATTTATGTAAGTTTTAAACATGTATGTGTCTATATTTAGGTCACAGTGGTTATATTAGATTTAATTCAATAAATTAGATTTAAATCTCACAATTTATATACTTAAAAATTTTAAATACAATTATATTGACAAAAAATAATTAGTATTTGATTAATATTTTACTTCATTAACATTTTTAAATTAGTTTAAAGTATTTTTTTCAGTATTATTATTTTTTGTTTCCTTCAGGCATTTGTTTCAAGAATTGCAAGAATATGTATGGTAAGCAATTTCTGATGTTATATATCTTTTAGTATTTAAAATACTTAATAATGGTCTATTATTATTATTTAGTATTATTTTTAATAAGTTACTTTCAATTTAATTAAACGTATTAAAGTATTTCTACACACTTAAGATTCTTTTCAAATAATTAACTGCTTAAATTTTTTAAAGGCTAACTCAAAAATGTTGCTTAAATACTTTTTACGAAAAAGATTTTAAATGTGTTTTAATGTACTTCTTTAATACTCCTTAATACTTGTTTATTGTTTTTATGTACTTCTTTAATAGTGCTGTTGTAAAATCGATACATTTATGTTTTTTCTAATGATATTTTGAACTTATAATTTTGATTAATTATGATTTTAAATAATTTTAAGTAAACTATATAAAATGGTTCCCGCTTTTGTAACGCAATCATTTTGTGTTGCGCTATGAAGACATCCACTTATAAATATATGAATGTATGATCAGGTATAAACTGTTTTAATTATAAAACATTAGAAAAGAGAAATTTGGTGGCTTTTCATAAAGTTTTTTTAGGAGTCTTAGACTGTTTCAAATTTGTAAATATACTAAAAGAAACAATCGATATATATCTTAATTTTATTGAATAACTATTTGATTAATAAAAAATACTTACAAGATAAAGTCCAACGTCACAAAAATATTACGAGCGTAAACACATAAATGAATTATACAAAACATATTTATGAACTACTGTATTAGTTTACTTAACACATTCAGCTAAAATGATATGTTTTCTAAAATTATGGTATTTTAATTTACGTATTTACATTTTTTCACAACTAATCTACGTATTTTAATTTCTGTAAAGAAATGGAATTAAATAGGTATGTAAATGATAAAGAAATTATGTAATAACTGACTGGAACATTATATTTTAAAGCGTGAACTATATATGTGAATTTGAAAACTATAGACACCGTTATATCTTGATGCAGTGTAGGATGGTAGTTGCCGATGCGACGTACATCCTAGAGTTGAGTGCGAATGATTATAAGTTGACTCAAGCATGACATAACAGCCTATCTTCTCTCCACTTTCCTCATTTAATGAAAGATTTTAAGATAGATTGGATCTGATTTTTCGTTGTCTCGGAGAGTTTTTCTTCTCTTCTATTTTCTGCTGTTGCGAAGGTAAAGGAAAGACAGACAACTACCTTCCTTCACCTCCTATTTTTTGTTTCATCAATTGAATTTTGTATGTTCACGTCAGTGTTTAAAGTTACGTGTTGATTTTATTGTATAGCATCATTGTTAATTTTCTAGCAACCGCACGACTGTATTACATTGGTAGCAGTTTTGTTTACAGTTGTTGTTCTATGGTTGCCCAGCTACATAGTCCACTTTATGTCATGACTGATGCTGAACAAGCTGATCCGACACGGTTGCTTTCATCCCCAAGACTCTGGTGTATTGTCCTCTACGGTCTTGCTGCTACCATGCTCTGTATACTATGTGTGGTTATAATTGACCACCCCTCCCCTCCCTCCTCCTCTCATATATGAAGCCATAGATAGCATGGTACAGTATACCATAGAGTGAATTATTGAAGACGTATTGCGCAGCGGTTTCACAGTTTGACTAATTTAATCATCAAGCGAACTGTTTGTTAAATAAATTATAATTCTAAAGTGCAAACAATAATTTATATTTTTATGGTATATCTTTAAGAATTATAGTTATTTGATTGAAATATATTTTAAAAGGAACTTTGTTTAATATTTTAAAGTATTGATTTGGTTAAACTCTAAATTTTCATATAGAGTTTTTTTATTATCTTCGTACTAAAAGTATATTAAATTAACGCATAATTTATAAAGTCTATTTTACTTTAACTTTCGATTGAAACAATTTAAATAGAGTGAATATCTGTATATATACATAACTTGATGACTTATTTATTTGTTACTACCACATTTTAATGATTGATTATATAATATGAATTGATTGATTTTTTATTTTATTATAATATATTTATAGTCGGATCATGGCGACCGCTTTCAAATGCCAGATCGATGGACGTCTTTCGTAAAAGCGACACTAGTCTGTCCAGTCCCTGGACCTCAGGGAACGAGACTCTTCAGCAACATCCAGAGCACGGTTCTTGATCTTCCGGCCGATATCCTTTATGCCACCTTTACAACACCAGAGTAAGGAACTAAATATAAGCGATTCCAATTGGGATATTCAAACAAATCATGTAACATACCAAATATATCACACTCGTGCAAGGAATAATTTGTGAAATATTTTACTGTTTAGATATATAGAACAAATTTTATTCACTTGAATTTAAATTCAGCCGCACTTAGAATTTAAATCATTCTTCAGATAAGTTAAGATAACTTTTCTAATATAATCAGAATAATTACTCAGTTTCTGAATTTTTATTGACCTATTTAATTCTAGAAAGAGAAAATAGGATAGTTTGAGTGGGCAATTTTTTTTAACTTTGTAACAATAAAGGCAAAACATTTAAATCTTTTATTTGTTACAAATTATTTCTTCAATATGATTGAAGCTGTTTTATTTAGAATATGCATTTAAAATTGCATATCACACATTTTACAAAAATTCGTTGGCCGTATTGTAACGTTTTAAAATGTTTTCACCATATTAAAATGTTTCCCTCATTCCAGCAATGCGTCACCGGGAAGTGTTATTTGTAAATATAAGCTCTCGGATTTCGACGCGATATTTCGAGGTCCATTTTACGATCGCAAAGACGGTGGTAATCCAACTCGCTTTAATAACTCACTCAATGTAAGTCTCTTAAAGTATATACCTCGTTACGCTTATGATTTCAAAATTTATATACAACTACCTATATTGGAAAACTTATTTGAAATATTTCAATGTTTATGACAATGATATTTTTATGCCATGAGTACTAAAAATTTGAAATGTTTTAATGAGTACCAAATAGGGCTTTTATCTATTAGTGTATTTCCATAGTTTATAAATCTATTAGAGAAGCCTTTTTATTTTGATATGTTTAGTAAACTATTTGCCGCAGTTGCAAATATGAATAAATATAATGACTTTCCAAATTTATAATATGTGTGGTAGTTTTTGTTACTTATTAATTAATTATAACTGAATCAGTATACTGAAATATTTTATTGTTTATATTAATTGATTAGTTTTAGTCACTGATTATAATTTAGGAGAATGTTGTTACTATAGTTAATCAAAATTATATACCATACGTTTAGAAATTATCTTAAACCCTTTTCCAGTGCTCCGAATACAAGAAAGGGAATAACCATGTTTCCTTCGAACGGGTATCCCAAGCGACAGAATATCAGATGATGCATAAGTCTATTATTCCCAGACGAAACATTAATTTGGCCCGAGTAGATGGAGAAAGGTAAATTTATTTAAAATAATTTTTATAAGTATGAAAATGAAAGCTTATTTATAATAAAATAGTTGCTTAAATTGAGCGCAAAAAGTTTGCGAAGTGTATAAATATTTTTATTTCATTGTGATTTAATAATAATTTTCATGCATGTTGCTGTGAATAGCGGTAGCTCTTGCCTTAAGAATTGTCTAAGTCGTCAGCAGAGTTAACATTTTGATGTTTAGCTTTCAGTCTAGGAAAGATATAATTATCGCACAAATTGTGTCGGGGGAATATGGTGGCTGACTTACATAAAAGTCGAATATGGTTGTCAGTAACAAAGTTCTGGGTGGTGCGGCAGTTTGTGGAGTCGCATTGTCGTGCATCAAACGCATGTTCTTGGGTTGAATGGGATTTGGTATATTCCTAAAATAATGCAGCAAGTTTTGGAGAAATACGACATATCTTTCAGAGTCAATATGTTCATTTTGCTCCATAACCTCAAAATAATGAGCGCCTCTATGACTGACGGCAATAATAGCTATGAATTTCCTTTCCATAGTTATGCGACGAGCAGTTTGAATGGGACCATCCCCAGCACCAACAGCCTGCAGAAAATCATGAACCAATTCTCTGACGAAGCTTCAGTTTGCGGAAGTAGAAGAATTTCTCTACTGTGACCATGTTAGATTTACAAAGTCTTGTTTGAAGTCTTTCTAACAATTCTTCACATCTGTCAACTCGGACTGACTTGTTGTCTTCAGACACGACATGAGGAATCCATTTTGAGTGATATCACAAAACTTCTAGGTCATCTTCGAGGATGCGTTGAACGATTGAGTGGGAAATTTCAAGTGTCTGCAATACCTTGAACCCTTATTGATTTGTCTTCATCAATTAAGCGTTGGACATTGTCTATATTTTCATTCCTTTGTGCGCTTCTTCTTCTGCCACTACCTGGCTGCCGGGCAGTTGTCACTCTTCTTCCTTCATTGAACTCCCTACAAATTCTGCGAATACTCCCTAAATTCAAACATTCATCTGGCCACGCTGTTTGAATAAAAGTATGTATTTCAGTGACATTCATTTAATTTCGTTGACAAAATTCGATCAAGAAAAACTGCCTTTCTTTCGTACACTCTATGATGCCAGTAAATTTGTGCAAACAGAGCGAGCACTGTGTATTCAAATTATTCAAATTATAATACATGTATGTCAATGGCTGTGCATGGAAATGGCAATCTATATACCTATTTACATAGACAAATTCAAATTATTATATATGTCTATGGCTGTACATGGATATGGCAATCTATATACCTATTTACCATTGCATATGTTCCCATTTCAGATAGCGTAAATGTGCCGATATTGTTACGATATATAATGGTAATGTGTTGGTAATGTTTGAAG